>JAWPHD010007571.1:0-127211 GCA_037043455.1 Cyrtodaria siliqua
AATAATTGTTGACTTATTTCTGGAAGAGTAGCAAACTGTTTAGTAAAGTGTTCTGACTGCTGTTCTATTTTGCTAGTTACAGGTTTAAATATGTCTTTGTATAATTCACGACAGCTCCTTTTTCTAGTATTTTTTTAATAACTTTATTTTCATATTCTTCAACAAGATTACTTGATGTTTGCATTTTATCTACTAATTCTTTCCACTTTAACAAAGACATATATAATATAAGGTTAGATAAAATAAATTAAATTAAGCTAAGTTAAGTTATACTAGTTGTAAAAAATGCATGATTAATGTTTTAGTTGTTTCCTTGGTTGGGGGCTTAACTGGTGCCTTGGCTGCATTTTCTAATATTGATAAGGCTAGCGATCTTTGTTTTTCTGTGCGTGCTGTTCTAGCCCTAGGCTTTTTCTTTTCTTCTTTTTTCTTTCGATGGCTAGTTGCTTTCTCAAATCATTTAATTTTCCCTCTGTTGCAATGACATAAAATTGGATGTCTGCCTTGTTGGTTCCTTTTATGCTTCCGGATTTTTTGCGGCCCTGGGAGCTTTTCCTTCTGTTGGTTTTGGTAAAGGTTTAGTTACTTGTTCCATACCGTAATATCTGACTTGATTTGCTTTAAAACATTCTACTTCTGTTCTAATGTTTTTCCAAATGAGATTTTTTTTTACAATAAACTTTAGACATTATACTAGTAGTTTAGATAATTAATATTATCCAAGTATTATTATAATGGAAATTCCAAACTTTGACATGAAGACAGAAAACGGTAATTTCAAACAGATATGGAACTTTATGCCAGACTGTTGTTTTAGGATGCTCATATGTGGTAATTCCGGTTCCATTAAAATACATTAGTTCATATGTTGTTAAAACCTTTAGTGTATTACGACAAGATTTACTTGTTTGCCAAAAACTTGGAACAGTCAAAGTACAAGGTCTTGTCATAAAAACTTGAAAAAAGTAGCAGAAAATAATAATTCCAATGATGAAGTTATCCCTGTGAAAGATTTGGATTCGGTTACTCAAAAGATAGTCATTTTGATGATTATGTTTGCGAGCGTAATCAAAACGATATTATCAATTATTTTATCCAAGGCAGACATAAAAAAATTGTGTAATTTATTTATCGTAATTTTATTACAAAACTCCCAAAGACATTGGCTTAAACTGTTCTCTTATTTTCTTCGCAACTCCAGTTAATCGTGAGTTAGGCATGCTTTCTAATGAACAAGATGTTAACAAAGATCAGTATAAAAAAAGTAACTGACAAACAGTATAATTTTCTGTATCTTGATCGTCCGAGGAAGTTGATCAAAAGAAACTTCATAAACCATTCCTTTACAAGTAGACTCGCAAATTAGACCATATATACTGAAAGGCAAAAGAAACGCAGGGTGCGTATTTCCGCTATATATTGCATATACTGCACACTTAAAAAAGTAACTGACAAACAGTATAATTTTCTGTATCTTGATCGTCCGAGGAAGTTGATCAAAAGAAACTTCATAAACCCCCCAGCGGCCTTTTTTGCCATAGACCGTTCCAAGGCGGTAGCCCTATTGTCAACCATTTTATGTTTGTGATGTCTTATTTGGCCTTTTTATTCATCTTTAAATTTTTCTTTGTTTCTGTGTGTGTTTGTGGTTGACTTTCATCCTTAAATGCTGCTTTTTCTGTTCGATTTTTATATCGACATTCATAGGTAAAATTTAATCGAATCCTAAAAGTGTACTTAAGTAGCTAAGCTAAAGCTACTTAAGCCACCCATTTTAATATAAGAAATATTATAATGGGACTTTTTAACGATCTTGGAAGCGAGGAAGCTAGTTCAGGCAGTGTTAATATTACAAATGTTGGTATTGTGCTATCTGAGTATTTAAAACAGAAACATAATATCATTAATTATCTTCACAAGGGTAAAGACCAGGAAAAGGTTTTAAGAAGTGATCTTAACATGGCCATTAACAGAAATATCAATGTTGGTAATCCAGCAAATTTTTTGCAGATGATGTAGTAACAAAACAATTTACTTTAAGAAGAATAAAAAAGATTATAGACGATTTAATATTGAAAATATTCCAGAAATGACGAAAAATTTAACAAACATGTTTTTGTTTATCTGCAAAGATTCAACAAAAGTTCTTCTGAAACACAAAATCCTCATCTTCTGGATACTTTTAAACTAAATGACCTTAATGCTAATTGCTATTTACAATCCGCTAGATTGGAAGCTGGAAACGGCGTATATTATCCAGAAACTGAATACAGTTATAATAATATTATACGAATAGTCAGAGATGTTATTTTTCTTACAAACAAAATTTTAAAAACATCGAAACTATGACCAAATGCACCTTATATTAAAAGTATTTTCGGAAAGATATATTCGATTTAAAGTACAAAGGAAATGAAGTCAGTGTTGATCCAAAACGGCTAAATTTGAGATATAAATTAAATACCCTTCCTACCGCTAGAAATAAAGTGTATGCCTTGGTCTTGTATGAGGAAGATGTTGTTATTGATACTGTTGGAAATAAATTAGTTATAGTTTAATCCAACTTATAATATATATGACTTAACAAAATTATTCAGTAAATTTAACAGAAGGGCAAAAGAGAAGTTTAGGAAAAGCACATGAAAGCAAAAGTGAATTAACGCTCAGGCTAAAGAACAATCAACTAACTGGGGATTTTCCTTTGTTGTTGACAGCAACTCAAATTAAAAACATTAACAAGGATATGAAATGGGCATGTCTTAGACATAAATATGTCAAAATCGCAAATGAGTCTAAAAATGGAGGCTTTTTGGGAGCATTAGTTGGTTTGTTGACTAAAACAATATTACCAACAGTTGCTAGATTCGCTCCGAAAGTATTAGCACCGCTAGCAACAGGAGCACTTAGTGGCCTGGCAAGTACTGGAATCGGTAAACTATTCGGAAATGGAATGGTAATTATACCTAGCGATAAAAAACAAGTACTACTTGAATCAAGTGAGCTAACACCGTCACAAAGTAAAAAAAATCAAAAGGTTGTTGACCTATTAAACTAACAAGGCAACAAGACGACGGGATTTCTTGGACTTCTTGCATCACTAGGAATTCCATTGATAGGATCTCTTATTAGTGGCTTAACGGGAAAATGTTTGCAAGTAGGCAGAAAGGGAAAGGATTAAGAGTTGACTGCGGAAATGGTTTACAAGTAGACTCGCAAATTAGACCATATATACTGAAAGGCAAAAGAAACGCAGGGTGCGTATTTCCGCTATATATTGCATATACTGCACACTTAATTCCATATATATTCCAAGGAAATCCCAAGATGTTTTGTAAAAAAAAAAGTGCAGTTAGAGAAAGGACACAACTGTGATGTTGTAGACGTTTTAATCACAGTACACGTTGTAACAAGAAATTCATAAATGCTGAAGTTCCTCTTTGAAAAATTGAGCCAATTCAGTACTGTATTTAATGTTAAGTGATTGCAACATTTAAAGCCTAAGTTTGCTCACCTGCTTGAGCCAAATGCGCATTCTGACGATAATGAAACTTTAAAGGGGTAACCATTGGTGTGTTCAGTGCTGTTTAAACCTTCTTTCTAAAAGGAAAGGCCTAATGTCGCCCTGTACCATTCGATTAGCAGTAGCATATTAAACATACAATATATAGCGGAAATACGCATCCTGCGTTTCTTTTTCCTTTCAGTATAGAAGTATCCCATTCTTAAAAAAAAAAAAAATTGATAACGAGCCTATCTCTCACTTAGACATAATGAAATGGGTTATGCAATTAGGCATAACAAACGTTATGCAATTAGGCATAACAAACTTCAGGGGAGTGTTCAGCAAAAAACAAATTACCAACAAAACAAAACAGTCAAGAATGTGGTATTATTAATCTTGATGATTTTACCGGACCTGGTACACACTGGACTTGTTACTGTAATGAGTATTATTTTGATCCGTTTGGTCTAAGTCCACGAAAAGAAGTTTTAACTTACATACCTGAAACAAAATACAACACTATTCAGTATTAAGATAAAACAAGTGTCCTATGCGGGTATTTCGCTTGTTCTTTATTAAAAAGTTGCAAGAAGGAAATAGTGTGTACGACATTCTTTATAAAATACTAACTAAAACCTTACAAACCTGTAGAAAATGAAAATCTCATAAAATCATATTTTATCGAATCATATTTTATAGTTAAAGAGAGTATGATTATGGAAAATGTCGATCCTCAGTATATTCTAACAAAAACTGGTAGAAGAATGTTAAAAACGACATGCGCTTCTTGCGGGATTACTAAAACACAATTTGTTAAAAGTACACAAGGTGGAAGTATTGATATTCATAATGCTTTGCTCCCTCAGTTACCTAAACAGGGGTTAACACTTCCTTGTTATAAATAGTGTGACCCAGGTAATCCGCTTGACAGTGGAGAACTAGATGCTATTTGCAAAGAGCATGATTACTGTTATGAAGAAAGTCCCAGTAATAAATCGATGTGCGATAAAAACATGCTGGCCGGTTTAAAAACGAGCAAATCCAAATCACTTGGAGAAAAATCTCTAAGAATTTGATAGTGAAGCCCGTATATAGTACAAAATATAAACTAGGACTCGGAGCATCAAAAAACAAGAAAAGCCGTTGAGATTGACCGATAAGTTAGCCGATGAACTTCATAAACCCATACGAAGAAATTTCGCTCAACGCCGCGTGATTGTAAAGGAAATTGATAAAATATGGTCGGCTGATTTAGTTGACTTGCAATCGTTTTCAAAATATAATAAAGATGTAAAATACCTACTTACTGTTATTGATATGTTTAGTAAATTTGCTTGGGTTATTCCAGTTCCAAATAAAACTGGTACAGAAATTGCTAAAGCGTTTCAAAAGATTATGAGCGCAGTAAGACTGTAAATTTTCTATGAGTTGACCAGGGAGTGGAATTTTATAACAAGACATTTAAGCAATTTCTTGATGATAATGATATTAAAATGTATCCCACGTTTAATTTTGGAAAAGCTGTAGTAATTAAACGAATTAATAGAACATTAAAAGAAAAAATGTGGAAATATTTCACAGCGAACAATACAAATACATATTTAGACAAGTATAATAACACAAAACATCGGAGTATTGGACACCGACTGAAGCAAGTGATAAGAAAAATAAAGAAAAGTGTATTTCAACTTGTATGGAAATATGAAAAGCAATCAAATTATTCCAAAGTGTAAAATAAGAGACAATGTTTGGATCAGCAAATATAAAAAAAACGTTTTAGAGTTCAAGAAATATTTAGAATTGAAAAAGGTAATTAGGCGTGATTATAAAAAGAAACAAGAATTGGTTAAATGGAAAGGTTACAATGAGGATTTTAATAGTTGGGTACCGTTTAAGGATATTCAAGACCTAAAAGCGCGTTAAAGATATGAACATATAGTATATTACTATATTATTAATGGAACAAAATATGTGTAGAAAAGGTATGCAAAAACTTGAAGAGTTAAAAAATAAATATCGAAAAATATTGGCAGTAGGTAAGCTAGGTCAAGTAGAATACGAGATGATTCGTGCTGATTTTCTAGATACTAGGAAAAATCAATAAACGAAAACGGTCGGGATTATTATCTCAAAAAACTTGAAGAAAATAGAGAAAAACTTCTCGTTTTGAAATGTGAAATATGCGAGTGCAGGAAAATAAAATATTCTATGATAAAACATGATATGTATAGAAATGATGAGGATGATTGCCTGTTCCTTCCGACTTTGTTTGGTTGCATTAGAAATATGTTAAAGGGGTCGGATAAGTCCTTCGACGCTCCAAGATATTTGACCTTGTTTTTGTAATCATGTTGGAACGTTACACTGCGGGTTTGAAACATGAGTAGAAGTGTTTGCATAGGGAGCTTTTCCACCAGCCATTCGCCAGGTTGGAATAATCGTGTGTATGCTCATTGGAAACCTAGTTATAAGTAGTATAGAAAGTGGAGTATTTGGGGAAGTTTTTCCTGAAGGCCCCACCCCCCGCCCAATAAAAAGATGGCAAGTTCGCTTGTTTCGGCACGCAAAACGTAAATATGTCATATTTTCATAAGGGGGTGGGGGTGGGGGAGGGGGGGGGTGGGGGGACCCAGAAGGGGGAACTGCGCCAGTCACCCCACATTCTATACTACTAAGAAAAGAGGTCGATTTCACCATCCAGTTCCTTCTCTAGTCCTCTGGTGAATCTATGAAAGTGGATATAAAGGTCGAACAGGAATGTAGCATTCGAGGACCACAGTCAGCCACAAACACGCTCAGAACCAAACAACAACTACAAAGATGATTAAAAGGCAAGATATGACATCACAAACATAAAATGGTTGACAATAGGGGCTACCGCCTTAGAACGGTCAGTGGAAAAAAAAGAAGACCGCTGTGGGTTTAAACCAGGTACTAGGGTGCCCCAAACTTCCTCACTCTTACCCTGTTGTCATCCTAATAAAATAGGACAGTGTAAGTAAAGATATCACAGCCTCCATCGGCAATATGACGAAATCCTTGCAGGAACATGTAGATACAAATGGGGCAATGGGGCAATACATGGAAGAAAACTAACCAAACAGTCACAATTTCATCAATGCTTGTAGTGTAACGGGGAAAATGTCGACCATGAAAAGGATGCTAATAAAGCTACGACAGCAATGGTCGTGCAGTTGTGTTCAACATACCTTTGTATACCAGGTTTACACTTAACTATTTTAACATTCTCACATCTCAGAAGTACAACGGTCCCAAATGTAAGAATAGAGATCCGATTACATCTACCTCCCGATTTTAACTGTGGAGAGTACTAATCATAGTGTGAAACAAGATAAAATCGGGATGAAGACAAACTATTAATAGAGCACATGCTATTTCCCGATAGTTTCGTAATGAAAGATACTGTACGACTTTTACCCATAACCACACACGTCCGAACGGGATGTACAATATACAAGCAGCCGTGAATATCGCTCTTTTAATAAACGTTAACCTGCAACCTTACACTTGCTCGTAACTTCACCTTTATGAGAATTGACAACACACACTGATTACTAAATAGTGAGATCTCTAACATCCGGTTTCCACTTTATAACAGCTCCAATGGCAATTATTCGAAACATCTCGTTCACTTCGTCGAAGCATAACTCGAATGTATCTAGAAGGTCACTATATTGGTTATGCCATTCTAGCATTACGCGCCTTAGATTTTCGCAAAAGGAATTTGCATTCAAAATCAAAGTTATCATCAAAGTTTTGCAATATCATTTAGCCGATTGCTCCATCTATAGTTTATTTACATGAAATCATTGATGAAACCCTCATCTGCCTTGTCAATAAAAAATATGCAACGCAGGTAATACATCAACACGTATGGCTAAAGGCCATATTGTTTATATACAACAGTGCACTATTTTCTGTCCCGATGTCTTACAAATGGTAGTTGGTATACCATTTTCTCAAGAAGCGTTATAGCGCCGTGAATAGAGCACCTGACTTGAAATCAGAAGGTCGTGTGTTCGAGCGCCGAAAGAGGTAACTTTTTTTTTCTTCTTAGTAAATCATAATGTTACAGATACGATGTGCACTGGTCGATGTCTATACAACAAATGATGTCCTGCGTCATATTTGCTCGCTTAAATACCCGATTTCGACATGAGCTGGTGAACAGGAAGTTACAAATAAAAAGACAGGCCTACAAAGAAGAAATCGATTGATGTAGAGACTATATAGTCGTTAGCTTTAAGGGGACAAACGGCAATCTTGAAGTATTTTATCAAGCCGTCTCGATGTATTTATGCAGTACCACTTTGACTTTAAACCTGTTTTCATGGAAAGCCTCGGCTGCCTTCTGTTGGCCTTTTGCATTTTGTGCAGTACGCTTTGTAAGTCGTCTTGTGCATTTTCTAAGTTGTTATGTGCATTTTCTAAGTTGTGATGTGCATTTCGTAAGTTGTTATGTGCATTTTGTAAGTTGTCTTGTGCAAACTAGAAGTCGTTATGTACATTTTCTAAGTTGTCATGTGCATTTCGTAAGTCGTTATGTACATTTCGTAAGTTGTTATGTGCATTTAAGTTGTCTTGTGCATATTCTAAGTTTTTATGTGCATTTCGTAAGTTGTTATGTGCATTTTTGAAGTTGTCTTGTGCATTTTCTAAGTTGTTGTGTGCGAAATGCACATAACAACTTAGAAAATGCACAGGACAACTTCAAAAATGAACATAACAACTTACGAAATGCACATAAAAACTTAATTAGTTGTTGTGTGCATTTTCTAAGTTGTTATGTGCATTTTCCAAGTTGTCATGTGCATTTCGTAAGTTGTTATGTGCATTTCGTAAGTTGTCTTGTGCAAACTACAAGTCGTTAAGTATACTTTTTATCGGAATAAATTTTGAAGAAAACACCGGTAGAAATGGCGGCTCCAGAAGCGGACGGTATGCTCTGCATTGGGATAGGTAGATTATTCAATAAATTCTTCGAACAGACAATTGATTTCAAAATGTGTAAGGGATTGTCTGACGTGGAGTTAATAAGTCTTGGTCTGAAAACAATAGATCGGGTCACAGGTGGCAGTATCAGGAGGTGTGGTACAGGGGGCCGTTGGTACGGAAGACAAGGGGCGGGTCGGTAGACAAGGGGACGGGGGTCGGGAGAGAGGTTTTTAAAATAACAAGTTTGTTAAAAAAAATATGATGAAGAATTATCATAGTTTGAGAGTCGTTTTGGGTAAAATAGTCTGTCTATATCCTATCAAAATCCTCAGTTGAACATTAAAAAGAATGTTGGCCTATTATCGACCATTATCTTGTCTGCCGTACACGTTCTGTCTTCGCGATCGATGCTTTTATGGATTACGTCCCTTGTTTATCAGTACTCTGCATGAGAGAGGAGAAGAGAGAAAAGGGGACGGAGAAGGGAGATAGGGGAGGAAGAAGGGAGAAATTGGGAGGGAGAAGACCACCCTCGCAGCCCCCACCCATCAGTGTTGAGAACTAACAAATAATAATGATAATAAATTGAAAAATGTATTTAAATAAAGAAATATTAATAAACATATTTCAGCTTTCCTGAGTAATTAAAATATGTTTGTTTTCAACAAATAACACGTGAAGTCCAGACTCAGTTGAAGCTATACCTTTATGACGTCATATTGGTTAAGAGATGGAGGGACTATAAACCTTAGGACTACACACAAACAGAAACAACTAACAATTGTTTTTCTTATTTTTTCTTATTTTTTTCTTCTTTTTTTCCTTTCTTTTTTTCTTTACTCCACGTCAATTCCTTACACATTTGAAATCAATTTTATGTTCTAAGAATTTATTGAATGATGTTCCTAGCCCAAATATTTTTTAAGTAGGCAGAGCATTGCGACCGCTCCTGGAGCCGCCATTTCTACCTGTGTTTCCTTCAAAATTTATTCCGATAATAAGTCTACTTAACGACGACTTGTAGTTTGCATAAGAAAACTTACGAAATGCATATGACAACTTGGAAAATGCATTTAACAACTTAGAATATGCACAAGACAACTTACTAAATGCACGTAACAAAGTACGAAACGCACATAACCACTTAGAAAATGCACAAGACAACTTAGAAAATGCACAGTACAACTTAGAAAATGCACAAGACAACTTAGAAAATGCACATAACAACTTCGAATGTGCACAAGACAACTTCCAAAATGCACATAACAACTTAGGAAATGCACATAACGACTTAAAAAATGCACATAACAAGTTACGAAATGCACATAACAACTTAGAAAATGCACAAGACAACTTAACAAATACACATAACAACTTAGAAAATGCACATAACAACTGACGAAATGCACATAACTTATAAAATGCACATAACAACTTACAAATTGCACATAACAAATTAGAAAATGCACAAGACAACTTAGAAAATGCACATAACAACCTAAAAAATGCACAACATAGAAAATGCACATAACAACTTATATGCCATAGGACTACACACAAACCTTAGGACTACACACAAACAGAAACAACTAACACATGTTTTTAGTATAAGTTGTTATGTGCAATATGCATTTCGCACATAACAACTTACGAAATGCACATAACAACTTACGAAATGCACATCACAACTTAGAAAATGCACATAACAACTTAGAAAATGCACAAGACGACTTACAAAGCGTACTGCACAAAATGCAAAAGGCAAACAGTAGGCAGCCGAGGCTTTCCATGTTTTCATATAATTAAATATTAGATTTTGAGTTTTCTTTTTTCGTCTTATTCTACTGTATGTTTGTATATTTTATTGGTGAAATATAATCAGACGTTAATATTATGCAAAAACAATTTGCTTTATACACTATTCTTATAATTAATATTAATGACTGAACAAATGCAAATTATGTAGAAAAACTAACGGGGCATAGTGCTTTTAAAAAATATCAAGATTGCCGTGTGTCCCTTTAAACAAATATATAAAAGCTAGAGTGTTGAGTACACATTTCAATTTATATCCATGCACGTGGAAGGTCAAGTTTTAAATTCGGGACGGAGTACCACCAGTTTTCTGGTTTTCGTTGGCTACCATTTATGTGAACGCTTGAGTGATAATGTCTTTGCTTTCTTAACGGACTTGTTTTGCCATTCACATACTGTCCCCTATTGTCGTATAAATAGGGAGTGTACGCTATTGTGGCTGGTAACTTATAGGTCGCCTTCACCGGAATATGACGAGAACTGCTTTTGAATTCTGGAGGTCCATCGAGTGGAATAAACACTTCGTCAGACTGGGCTGCACCATTGTCATACGTAGTTGACGGATGCTCGTACAATTCCTTCAAAACAATAATAATAACTATTTAAACTGTAATGGATGTGGCAATGATATGATAATGCAAAATAGAAACAGCATTCATCTATGGTTGGGATACAGGGATCACATGATTTCATACCGTCTCGTCAGTTTTCTTAATATTTCCTTTATTACTATAAGCATTGTGATGCAGTATACTAGCAGCTCAAAGAGAGGCATTCATCATCTTCTAGTATAGTATTCAATAGCATAGATTATGGGTGAATGTTATATTGTTTATTTGTAAAGGCCGCCCTGTTTCCGTTTATGAGACCAACTCAAAACAAAACGTATCGGAAACGGGAGGGATTTTACGGGGAAACATCTATAGAACATTCAACTGGAAGTACATAAATTGAATAAAGTAGTGAAGGTTCCGCTGTTTGCGCTAAAAGTATAGAAACGCTTTCTCCAGATCCGGACGATTTTACCGGTCTTTTGACGTTTGAACCAGCATAATCCTTTATCCTGTGATAGCCGTAGTGTTGTTCCGATTAATCGATATGATCGATCATCGATCAGTTATGCCTTTGATCTGATTAATCGACTACGGTTTTTCATGATCGACTTCACTTGGTTATTGAAAATTATGGCTTATTTCATTCTCTTGTACTAAATATACAATAAAATAAAATGAGTTATAATTTTGCAACAAGTAATCATATATTTATAGTGGGTATCACAACTTAGTTTCATTCAGTTTCTTTATTACCAGAACATATTTGAAAAGTGATTGTTTTATTCATTATAGTCTGAAAAAGGCTTACACTTGTCTTTTACAGCAGCCATGTTTAATCGATTAATGATTCAATATTCTGATGATCGATCATGAATTTTCAGGCGATTCCCAACACTTGTGATAGGTATATTGAAGGCCAAAACACCGTGAAAACCTCACACGTTGATGTTATTTCGTTTCTGATATCCAGAGAATGATGGACAGAGTGCCGTAGTTTCTGATATCCAGAGTATTTTGGACAGAGTGCCGTAGCCAGACCTTAATTAACACCGAGGCAAATCCACAGCCCAACACTAAAGCAAAATGACGTTCATGTTATATAATTTATTTTGCCTATAATCTTCCCAAAAAACATTGAGGCAATTGCCTAGGCGCGCCTCAGCGTGGCTACGGCACTGGACTGCAATATGACACATTGTATGATCCGGAGCTCATTTGTCATGTATTTTAACGATGATTTGATACCTCTTTTTCAAAGTGCCAATTTAATAATAATAATAGTAATAATATATATACCTTGAGTGTTTTACGCCTGCGATTATGTTTATAACGCCTATGCTGCAGCGATAGTATCCATGCACAGAGACCAACTAGGACCAGCAGAAGGATGAGCCCACTGAGTGTTGAGGACACGATCACGGCAATTTCTAAAAATGAAATGAAGGAACACAAGTACAACGGTATGCTCTTATGCGGAGTAAAAGGCGTTCATGGTCAAGATCGCTGTTACTAAACATATAAAATTGTTTCCACAGTAATTTGTGTTAGGAGAGAGGTATTGCGGCGAAGCTTGTTGGTTATGTAGCGTATATGGAAAGGAAGCCTGGGATTGCATTTGGTATCAAGGTAAAGGTCAACGTTACTATGAATAAAAAAAATGTTTTCCGCTCAATAACATTTGTTATAATAGAGATATTGCGACGAAACTTGCTATGTAGGTAGCTTATACGGATGGGCAGCTTAGGGATTGTATTTTGGATCAGTGGGATCAAGGTCAATGTCGCTGTTACTAAACATAGAAAACTTGTTTCCATTCAATAATTTGTTTTAGGAGTGAGGTATTGCGACGAAACTTGCTTGGTAGGTAACGTATATAGAAAGAACGCATGGGATTGCATTTTTGGACACTGGGGTCAAGGTCAAGGTCACTTTTACTAAAAAATACAATAATGGTTTCCTCTCACTATTGTTATGAGTGAGGTAATGCTTCGAAACGACCCCAGGAGTCATAGTTCATCATGTTGAGGCCAGTACCATACTGCCCTTTGTGTCGTAGTTAATCGTTCAACTTATGGTCCTTGGATTTATTTTCATCATTACGAGACCACGGCCATACGGCCCATGTGTTCATTGTTCATCATTGTGAGACCTCAACCTTAGGGCTCTTGGTGTCATGTTCACCATTGTGAGACCTCGACCTTAGGGCTCTTGGTGCAAATGTTCATCATTGTGAGACCTCGACCTTAGGGCTCTTGGTGCCAATGTTCATCATTGTGAGACCTCGACCTTAGGGCTCTTGGTGTCAATGTTCATCATTGTGAGACCTCGACCTAAGGCCTCTTGGTGTCAA
This sequence comes from Cyrtodaria siliqua, assembly GCA_037043455.1. Taxonomy (NCBI): domain Eukaryota; kingdom Metazoa; phylum Mollusca; class Bivalvia; order Adapedonta; family Hiatellidae; genus Cyrtodaria; species Cyrtodaria siliqua. The sequence continues at coordinate 13,178 of JAWPHD010007571.1, forward strand.
TGTTCATCATTGTGAGACTTCGACCTTAGGACTCTTGGTGTCAATGTTCATAATTGTGAGACCTCGACCTTAGGCCTCTTGGTGTGTTCATCATTGTGAGACCTCGACCTTAGGGCTGTTAGTGTCAGTGTTCATCATTGTGAGACCTCGACCTAAGGGCTCTTGGTGTCAATGTTCATCATTGTGAGACCTCGACCGTAGGGATCTTGGTGTCAATGTTCATCATTGTGACATCACAATCATACGGCCCTTGGAGTCAATGTTCATCCATCTGAAAATATTGCCATACGGCCATTGGTTACATCGTTTATCATTGTAAGTCGATCCCTCAGGGGCCTAGGAATCTTTATGTGAGGAAGCTATCCAGCTGGCTTGCGGAACGTCGGTGGTTCTACCCAGGTGCCCGCCCGTGCACGAAAATTGCCCGGAGGGGCACCTGGGGTCTTCACCAATGGAAGCTGGAAAGTCGCCATATGACCTTAGCTGTTGGTGCGACTATAAAATCCAATTCAATCAATCAATCAATCAATCAATCAATCAATCATCATTGTAAGACAAAACCATACGATCCATGGAGTCATAGATCATCATTGTGAGACCACGATCATACGGCCCTTGGAGTGATAGTTCGTCATTGTGAAACTACTACAAAGTTCATGATTGTGAGACGACAACCACACGACCATACGGCTCATGGAGTCAATGTTCATCCATCAGAAAATACAGCCATATGGCCATTTGTTTAGCTCTACTGGCCAAGGGCCGGCAGAGCTTATGGGATAGTATCGTTGTCCGTCGTCCGTCGTCCGTCGTCTGTTAACCTTTCAGTATTTATTGACATTCACACTAGCGTTTGTTTAGTGCTGTGTCTCGGCCGTAAAAAGTCGCCCGACTACAAATCAGTAGTGTTATTACTTACTGGTCCTTTGGGATCATCAAACCCAATATTTGTGGCTTGAAAGTAGGATATCGCTTAAGCCGGTGCTAGGAGGCGTGAGAGGTGTTGCACTTCACATTACCACTCATGAACAGACTCAATAAAACCGAGTCTGCTACTTTTATATTTTGTTTATGTTTGTTACTTTCAAGGGATCCACTTTTCAGTATTTTGTTTTTTACCTCGTTAAGACGATAGGCCGAAAACCAGCCAGATCGGACCAGTAACAGCGAAGTTATGGCCATTGATTTATTTAAAAATGCTATATTTTGCCTTGTTAAGACGATAGGGCCTTCATTTTCATCCGATCTTTACCAAACTCTGTACCAGATGGTTCATATCAATGAAAGCTCCGACAAGTTTGAAAGGTTTTAATACACAAACTTTGTCCTGACTAGTTTTCCTGAACCCCTGGCCGGATTTAAACGAAACTTTTTAGGGATGATCAGTTCCATGTCTAGTTGTGCAAATCATCGCCGTCTTCCGGTTGAACGTTTTTGGCAGAGTTATGGCCTTTTAACGGTTTTAATACACAAATTTGTCTGGGCTATTTCTCCTGCACCCCTCGCCAGATTTCAATGAAACTTTACAGGGATGATCAGCACCAAGCCTAGTTGTGCATATCATCGTCGCATTTTCCGGTTTACAGATTCTTGGCCGATTAACGGCCCTTTGAAATGTTTGATACACAAACATTTTCCCCGACTAGTTCTCCTGAACCCCCGCCATATTCCGGTTGAATGAATTTTGGCAGCGTAATGGCCCTTTAAAGATTTTAATAGACAAAGTTTGTCCAGATTAGCCTCTTCTGAACTCCATGCCGGATTTCAACGAATCTTGGTGGGGATGATCAGTACCAAGCCTTGTTGCACCGGTCATTGCTGTTTTCTGGTTGAATGAATTTTGACAGGGTTATGACGCCTTAAAGGTTTCAATACATTAACTTTGTACAGACTAGTTTTCCTGAGCCTCAGGCTGGATTTCAACGAAACTTGGCAGGGATGATCAGTACCAAGCCTAGTTGCGTATGTCATCGCCATGTTCCGGTTGAATGGTATTTGAAAGAGTTATGGTCCTGACACATATACTCTTTAGCCAGTAGTGCGTCCACATACCCTCTTGACCCTCTTGTTACATCGTTTTTTATTGAAAGACAACGACCATATGGCTCGCGGAGTCATAGTTCATCATACTGAGACCACGACCATTCGGCAATTTGAGTCAATTTTCATCATTCTGTAACCACTTCCAGGCGGCCCTTGAATGTATCATTGTGAGACATTTTCCACACGACTCTTGGAGTCAATGTATATTATTGTGAGGCCACCAACATACGGTCCTTGGAGATATAGTTCATCATTTTGAGGCCACGAACAAACGGTAATTGGAGTCAATGTTCAACATCGTGACACGACTATCATACGGCCATTGGAGTCAATGTTCATCCTTGTGAGATCACTACAATACGGCCTTTGGTGTCAACGTCTTCCTTGTGAGACCACTACCATACGGCCTTTGATGTTAACGTCTTCATTGTGAGACCACTACCATATGGCATTTCGTGTCAACGTCTTCATTGTGAGAACACGATCATACGGCACATGGTGTCAACGTCTTCATTGTGACATCACTACAATACGGCTTTTGGTGTCAACGTCTTAATTCTGAGACCACTACCATACGGCTTTTGGTGTCATCGTTTCATTGTGAGACCACTACCATACGGCCTTTGGTGTTAACGTTTTCATTGTGAGACTACTACCATACGGCTTTTGGTGTCAGCGTTCTTCATTGTGAAAATACTACCTTAAGGCTTTTGGTGTTAACGTCTTCACTGTGAAACCACTACCATACGGCCATTGGTGTCAACATCTTCATTGTGAGACTACTCCCCTACGGATTTTGGTGTCAACGTTTTCATTGTGAGACCACTGCCATATGACCGTTGTTGTCAACGTTTTCATTGTGAAACCACTGCCATACGACCTTTGGTGTCAAGGTGTTCATTGTGAGACCACTACCATGCGGCTTTCGGTGCCAACGTCTTCATTGTGAGACTACTACCATGCGGCCATTTTTGTCAAAGTCTTCATTGTGAGGCCACTACCATACTGCCAATAATGTCAACATCTTCATTGTGAGACCAGTACCATACGGCCTTTGGTTTCAAAGTTCTTCATTGCGAGACCACAACCATACGGCCTTCGGCGTCTACGACATCATAGTGGGACGTCTACCATACGGCCTTTTGTATCCATCTTCTTCATTGTGAGACCACTACCATACGGCTTTTGGTGTTAACGTCTTCATTGTGAGAACACTACCATATGGCATTTTGAGTCAACGTCTGCACTGTGAGACTATTACAATACGGCCTTTGGTGTCAACGTCTTCATTGTAAGACCACCACCATACGGCCTTTGGTGTCAACGTATTCATTGTGAGACTACTACCACATGGATTTTAGTGTCAGCGTCTTCATTGTGAGACCACTACCATACGGCCTTTGGTGTCAACGTTCTTCATTGTGAGACCACTACCATACGGCTTTTGGTGTCAACGTCTTCATTGTGAGAACACTACCACATGGCCTTTTGAGTCTACGTCTGCACTGTGAGACTACAACAATACGGCCTTTAGTGTCAACGTTTTCATTGTGAGACCACCACCATACGGCCTTTGGTGTCAACGTCTTCATTGTGAGACTACTCCCAAATGGCTTTTAGTGTCAACGTCTTCATTGTGAGACCACTACCATACGGCCTTTTGTGTCAACGTCTTCATTGTGAGACCACTACCACACTGGCTTTCGTGTCAAGTCTTCATTGTGAGACCACTACCATACGGCCTTTGGTATCAACGTTCTTCATTCTGAAACTAGTGCAATACGGCCTTTGGAGTCAACGTCTTCATTGTGAGACAACTACCATATGGCCTTTTGTGTCAACGTTTGCACTGTGAGACTACTACAATACGGCCTTTGGTGTCATCGTCTTCATTGTGAGACTCCCACCATAAGGCCTTTGGTATCAAAGTCTTCATTGTGAGACTACTACCAAATGGCTTTTAGTGTCAACGTTCTTCATTGTGAGACCACTACCATACGGCCTTTCGTGTCAAAGTCTTCATTGTGAGACCAGTACCATACGACCTTTCGTTTCAAGTCTCCATTGTGAGACCACTACCATACGGCCTTTGGTGTCAACGTTTTTCATTGTAAGACCACTACCATATGTCTTTGGTGTCAACGTCTTCATTGTGAAACTCCCACCATAAGGCCTTTGGTGTCAACGTCTTCATTGTGAGATTACTACCAAATGGCTTTTAGTGTCAACGTTCTTCATTGTGAGACCACTGCCATACGGCCTTTCGTGTCAACGTCTTCTTTGTGAGACCACTACCATACGACCTTTCGTGTCAAGTCTCCATTGTGAGACCACTACCATACGGCCTTTGGTGTCAACGTTCTTCATTGTAAGACCACTACCATATGTCTTTGGTGTCAACGTTCTTCATTGTGAGACCACTACCATACGGCCTTTGGTGTCAACGTTCTTCATTGTGAGACCACTACCATACGGCTTTTGGTGTCAACGTCTTCATTGTGAGAACACTACCTTATGGCCTTTTGAGTCAACGTCTGCACTGTGAGACTACTACAATACGGCCTTTGGTGTCAACGTTTTCATTGTGAGACCACACCATACGGCCTTTGGTGTTAACGTCTTCATTGTGAGACTACTACCAAATGGCTTTTAGTGTCAACGTCTTCATTGTGAGACCACTACCAAACGGCCTTTTGTGTCAACGTCTTCATTGTGAGACCACTTCCATACGGCCTTTCGTGTCAAGTCTTCATTTTGAGACCAATACCATACGGCCTTTGGTATCAACGTTCTTCATTCTGTGACTAGTGTCATACGGCCTTTGGAGTCAACGTCTTCATTGTGAGACAACTACCATATGGCCTTTTGTGTCAACGTCTGCACTGTGAGACTTCTACAATACGGCCTTTGCTGTCAACGTCTTCATTGTGAGACTCCCACCATACGGCCTTAGGTGTCAACGTCTTCATTGTGAGACCACTACCATACGGCCTTTCGTGTCAACGTCTTCATTGTTAGACCACTACCATACGACCTTTCGTGTCAAGTCTCCATTGTGAGACCACTACCATACGGCCTTTGGTGTCAATGTTCTTCATTCTGAGACTATTGCCATACGGCCATTGGAGTCAACGTCTTCATTGTGAGACAACTACCATACGGACTTTGGTGTCAAAGTTGTTCATTCTGAGACTACTACCATACTGCTTCTGGTGTCAAAGTCTTCATTGTGAGACAAATACCATATGGCCTTTTGTGTCAACGTCTTCATTGTAAGAATACTACCATAAGAACTTTGCTGTCAACGTCTTCATTGTGAGACCACTACATTATGGCCCTTTGTGTCAACATCATCATTGTGAGAATACTACTATACGACCTTTTGGTGTCAGCGTCTTCATTGTGTGACTACTACCATACGGCTTGCTGTGTCCACGTCTTCATTGTCAGAACAATACCATACGGCTTTTTGTGTCCACGTCTTCATTGTGAGACCAATACCATACAGCTTTTGGTGTCAACCTTCTTCATTGGGAGACCTCTACGATACGGCATTTGCTGTCAACGTCTTCATTATGAGACCACTACCATACGGCCTTTGGTGTCAACGTTTTCATTGTGAGACTACTACCATAGGACTTTTGGTGTCAACGATATTCATTGTGAGACCACTACCATATAGTCTTTGTTGTCAACGTCTTCATTGTGAGACTACTACCATACGACTTTTAGTATCAACGTCTTCATTGTGAGACCACTACCATATGGCCTTTTGAGTCAACGTCTGCACTGTGAGACTACTACAATATGCCTTTTGGAGTCAACGATCTTCATTGTGAGACCACTACCATACAGTCTTAGTTGTCATCGTCTTCATTGTGAGACTACTATCATACGACTTTTAGTGCCAACGTCTTCATTGTGAGACCACTACCATACAGTCTTTGGTGTCAACGTCTTCATTGTGAGACTACTACCATACGGCTTTTAATGTCAACGTCTTCATTGTGAGACCAATACCATAAGCCTTTTGGTGTCAACCTTCTTCATTGTGAGAACACTAAGATACGGCTTTCAGTGTCAACCTTCTTCATTGCGAGACCACTACGATACGGCATATGCTGTCAATGTCTTCATTGTGAGACTACTACCATAGGACTTTTGGTGTCAACGATCTTCATTGAGAGACCACTACCATACGGCCTTTGGTGTCATCGTCTTCATTGTGAGACCACTACCATACGGCCTTTGCTGTCAACGTTCTTCATTGTGAGACCACTACCATACGGCTGTTGGTGTCAAGCTCTTCTTTGTGAGACCACTACCATGTGACCTTAGTTGTCTACGTTCTTCATTGTCAGACTACTACTATACGGATTTTGGTATCAAGGTCTTCATTGTGAGACTACTGTCCTACGGCCTTTGGTGTCAACGTCTTCATTGTGAGACCACTACCATACGGCGTTTGGAGTCAACGTCTTCATTGTGAGATTACTACCATATGGCTTTTGCCGTCAACGTTCATCATTGTGAGACTATTACCGTACGGCTTTTAGTGTCAACGACTTCATTGTGAGACCACTACCATACGGATTTTGGTGTCAACGTCTTCATTGTGAGACCACTACCATATGGCCTTTTGTGTCAACGACTTCATTGTGGGACCACTACCATATGGCCTTTTGTGTCAACGTCTTCATTGTGAGACTACACCATACGACCTTTGGTAGCAACGTCTTCATTGTGAGTCTACTACCATACGGCTTTTTGTGTGAACGTCTTCATTGTGAGACCAATAACATACAGCTTTTGGTGTCAACCTTCTTCATTGCGAGACCACTACTATACGGCATTTGGTGTCAACGTCTTCATTGTGAGACCACAACCATACGGCCTTTGGTGTCTACGTCTTCATTGTGAGACAACTACAATACTGCCTTTGGTATCAACGTCTTTATTGTGAGACGTCTACCATACGCCCTTTAGCGTCAACGGTTTTCATTGTGAGACCACTACCATACGGCCTTTGGTGTCAACGTTCATTATTCTGAGACAACTAACATACGGCTTTTGGATTCAACGATTCCATTGTGAGACCACTACCATGTGACCTTAGGTGTCAACGTTCTTCATTGTGCGACTACTACTATACGGCTATTGGTGTCAATTTCTTTATTGTGAGACTACTACCCTACTTTTGCCGTCAACGTTCATCATTGTGAGACAACTACTATACGGCATTTGGTGTCAACGTCTTCATTGTGGGACCCCTACCATACGGCATTTGGTGTCAACATCATCATTGTGAGACTACTACTACCATTCGACTTTTTGTGTCAACGTCTTCATTGTGTGACCATTTTCATACGACCTTTGGTGTCACCGTCTTCATTGTGAGACCACTACCATACGCCATATACAATCACTGCTCATCATTGTGAGACTACTACCATACGGACTGGGTGTCCACGTCTTCATTGTGAGACTGCTACTATACGGCTCTTGGTGTCAACGTTTACTTTATAAGACTCTTTCTATACGGCTTTTGGTGTTAACGTTCATCATCGTAAGACCACTACCATACGGTCAATAGTGTCAACGTCTTAATTGTGAAACCAATACCATACGGCCCTAGGTTTCAACGTTCTTCATTGCAAGACCACTTCCTTACGACCTTTATAATCAGTTTTCATCAGTGTGAGACCACTACCATATGGCTTTTGGTGACAACGTCTTCATTGTGAGACTACTTTAATACGGCTTTTGGTGTCAACGTTTTTCATTGTGAGACCACTACCATACGGCCAATAGTGTCAAAGTCCTCATTGCGAGACCAATACCATACGGCCTTCGGCGTCTACGACTTCATTGTGTGACTACTACCATGCGGCATTTGGTGTCAACGTATTCATTGTGAGACCACTATCATATGGCCTTTCGTGTCAACGTTTTAATTGTGACTCCACTATCATACGGCTTTTGGTGTCAACGTCTTCATCGTGAGACTACTACCATACGGCCTTTGGTGTCAACGTCTTCATTGTGAGACCATTACCTTACGGCTTTTGGTGTCATTTTTTTCATTGTGAGACTACTACAATACGGCTTTTGGTGTCAACGTCTTCATTGTGAGACTACTACCATACGACCTTTGCTATCAACGTCTTAATTGTGAGACAACTACCATACGGCTTTTGGTGTCAACGTCTTCATTGTGAGACTACCACCAAACGGCCTTTGGTGTCAACTTCTTCATTGTGAGACAACTACCATACGGCCTTCGGTATCAACGTCATCATTGTGAAACCACCACCATATGGCCTTTGGTGTCAACGTTTTTCATTGTGAGACCACTACCATACGGCTTTTGGTGTCAACGTCTTCATTGTAAGACTACTACCATACGACCTTTGCTATCAACGTCTTCATTGTGAGACAACTACCATACGGCTTTTGGTGTCAACGTCTTCATTGTGAGACTACTACCAAACGGCCTTTCGTGTCAACTTCTTCATTGTGAGACAACTACCATACGGCCATCGGTATCAACGTCATCATTGTGAAACCACCACCATATGGCCTTTGGTGTCAACGTCTTCATTGTGAGACTACTACCATACGGTATTTGATGTCATCATCTTCATTGTGAGACTATTACAATACGGGTTTTGGTGTCAACGTCTTCATTCTGAGACTACTACAATACGGCTTTTGGTGTCAACGTTTACATTGTGAGACCACTACCATACGGCTTTTTGTGTTAACGTCTTAATTGTGACACTACTACCATACGGGTTTTGGTGTGAACGTTTTAATTGTGAGACGGCTTTTGGTATCAACGTCTTCCTTGTGAGACCACTACCATACGACCTTTGGTGTCAATGTCTTCATTGTGAGACCACTATCACACGGCAATAGGTGTCAACGTCTTCATTGTGAGACTACTACCATACGGGTTTTGGTGTCAACGTCTTCATTGTGAGACCACTACCATACGGCTTTTGGAATCAACGGCTTTAATGTGAGACCACTACCATACGGCTTTTGTTGTCAACGTCTTCATTGTGAGACCACTACCATACGGCTTTTCGTGTCTACGTCTTCATTGTGATGCCGCTACCATACGGCTTTTGGTGTCAACGTCTTCATTGTGAGACAACTACCATACGTCTTTTGTTGTCAGCGATTTATTGTGAGACCACTAACATACGGCTAGGCGCCATATAACCTTTTATGTGTTGGTGCGCCAAAAAACCCAATTCATTTCAATTTTATGTCAATGTATTCATTGTGAGATTACTACCATACAGCTGTCGGTGCCAACGTTCTTCATTGCGAGACCACTACCATATAGCCTTTGGTGTCAACGACTTCATTGTGAGACCAATATCATATTGTTTGTGGTGTCAACGTTCTTTATTGTAAGACCACTATCACACGGCCTTTGATGTCAACGTCTTCAATGTGAAACCACTACCATACGGCCTTTGATGTCAACGTTCTTCATTGTGAGACCTCTACCATACGGCTTTTGGTGTCAACGTTTTTCATTGTGAGACCACTATCATATGACCTTTGGTGTCAACCGCTTCATTGTGAGACCACTATCATACGGTATTTGGTGTCAACGTTGTTCATTGTGAGACCACCACCATACGACCTTTTGTGTCAACATCTTCATTGTGAGACCACTAAGATACGGCCTTTGGTGTCAATGTCTTCATTGTGAGACCACTACCATACGGTTTTTGGTGTAATCATCTTCATTGTGAGACCACTACCATACGGCCTTGGGTATCGACGTCTTCATTGTGAAACCACTACCATATGGCTTTTCGTTTCAACGTCTTCATTGTGATACCGCTACCATAGGGCTTTTGGTGTCAACGTCTTCATTGTGAGACTACTACCATACGTCTTTGGTTGTCAACGTCTTCATTGTGAGACCACTACCATACGGCTAGGCGCCATATAACCTTTCATGTGTTGGTTCGCCATAAAACCCAATTCAATTCAATTTGATGTCAATGTATTCATTGTGAGATTACTACCATACAGCTTACGGTGTCAACGTTCTTCATTGTGAGACCACTACCATATAGCCTTTGGTGTCAACGACTTCATTGTGAGACCAATATCATATTGCTTGTGGTGTCAACGTTCTTTATTGTGAGACCACTATCACACGGCCTTTGATGTCAACGTCTTCATTGTGAAACCACTACCATACGGCATTTGGTGTCAACGTTCTTCATTGTGAGACCACTAACATACGGCCTTTGGTGTCAATGTCTTCATTGTGAGACCACTACCATACGGTTTTTGGTGTAATCATCTTCATTGTGAGACCACTACCATACGGCCTTGGGTATCAACGTCTTCATTTTGAGACCACTACCATACGGCTTTTCGTGTCAACGTCTTCATTGTGATACCGCTACATTACGGCTTTTGATGTCAACGTCTTCATTGTGAGACTACTACCATACGTCTTTTGTTGTCGACGTCTTCATTGTGAGACCACTAACATACGGCTAGGCGCCATATAACCTTTCATGTGTTGGTGCGCCATAAAACCCAATTCAATTCAATTTGATGTCAATGTATTCATTGTGAGATTACTACCAGACAGCTTTCGGTGTCAACGTTCTTCATTGTGAGACCACTACCATATAGCCTTTGGTGTCAACGACTTCATTGTGAGACCAATATCATATTGCTTGTGGTGTCAACGTTCTTTATTGTGAGACCACTATCACACGGCTTTTGATGTCAACGTCTTCATTGTGAAACCACTACCATACGGCCTTTGGTGTCAACGTTCTTCATTGTGAGACCTCTACCATACGGCTTTTGCTGTCAACATCTTCATTGTGAGACCACTAACATACGGCCTTTGGTGTCAATGTCTTCATTGTGAGACCACTACCATACGGTTTTTGGTGTAATCATCTTCATTGTGAGACCACTACCATACGGCTTTTGGTGACAAAGTCTTCATTGTGAGATCACTACCATACAACCTTTGGTGTCAACGTCTTCATTGTGAGACGACTACATACGGCTTTTGGTGTCAACGTCTTCTTTGTGACACTACAACCATAGGGTCTTTGGTGTCTATGACTTCCTTGTGATACCACTACCACACGGGTTTTTGTGACAACGTTCTTCAATGTGAAACCACTATCATACGGACTTTGATGTCAACGTCTTCATTGTGAGACGACTACCATACGGCCTTTTATTGTCAACATTTTTCATTGTGAGACCACTACCATACGGCATGTGGTTTCAAGGTTCTTCATTGTGATACCACTACCATACCGCTTTTGGTGTCAACGTGTTCATTTTGAGACCACTACCATACAGCCTTAAGTGTCAAGCATCCTCTTTGTGAGGCCACTACCACACGACCTTTAGTGTCAACGTCTTCATTGTGTTTCCACTATCATACAGCTTTTGGTGTCAATGTCTTCATTGTGAGACTACTTCCAAACATCTTTTGGTGTCAACGTTCATCATTGTAAGACTGCTACCATACCGCTTTTGGTGTCGACGTTCTTCATTGTGAGACCACTACCATAAGGCTTTTTCTGTCAACGTCTTCATTGTGAGACCACTACCATACGGCATTTGGTGACAACATCTTCATTGTATGACCACTACCATACGACCTTTGGTGGCAACGTCTTCATTGTGAGACTACTACCATACGGCCTTTGGTGTCTATGACTTCATTGTGATACCACTACCATACGGCTTTTGGTGTCAACGTTCTTCAATGTAAAACCACTATCATACGGACTTTGATGTCAACGTCTTCATTGTGTGACCACTACCATACGGCCTTTTTTGTCAACATTCTTCATTGTGAGACCACTACCATACGGCTTTTATTGTCAACGTTCTTCATTGTGATAGCACTACCATACCGCTTTCGGTGTCAACGTCTTCATTGTGAGACCACTACCATACAGCCTTAAGTGTCAAGCTCCTCTTTGTGAGACCACTACCATACGTCCTTTAGTGTCAACGTCTTCATTGTGATTCCACTATCATACAGCTTTTGGTGTATATGTCTTCATTGTGAGACTACTACCAGACAGCTTTCGGTGTCAACGTTCTTCATTGTGAGACCACTACCATATAGCATTTGGTGTCAACGACTTCATTGTGAGACCAATATCATATTGCTTGTGGTGTCAACGTTCTTTATTGTGAGACCACTATCACACGGCCTTTGATGTCAACGTCTTCATTGTGAAACCACTACCATACGGCCTTTGGTGTCAACGTTCTTCATTGTGAGACGACTACCATACGGCCTTTTATTGTCAACATTTTTCATTGTGAGACCACTACCATACGGCCTGTGGTTTCAACGTTCTTCATTGTGATACCACTACCATACCGCTTTTGGTGTCAACGTGTTCATTTTGAGACCACTACCATACAGCCTTAAGTGTCAAGCTCCTCTTTGTGAGGCCACTACCACACGACATTTAGTGTCAACGTCTTCATTGTGTTTCCACTATCATACAGCTTTTGGTGTCAATGTCTTCATTGTGATACCACTACCATACGGCTTTTGGTGTCAACGTTCTTCAATGTAAAACCACTATCATACGGACTTTGATGTCAACGTCTTCATTGTGTGACCACTACCATACGGCCTTTTTTGTCAACATTCTTCATTGTGAGACCACTACCATACGGCTTTTATTGTCAACGTTCTTCATTGTGATAGCACTACCATACCGCTTTCGGTGTCAACGTCTTCATTGTGAGACCACTACCATACAGCCTTAAGTGTCAAGCTCCTCTTTGTGAGACCACTACCATACGTCCTTTAGTGTCAACGTCTTCATTGTGATTCCACTATCATACAGCTTTTGGTGTATATGTCTTCATTGTGAGACTACTACCAGACAGCTTTCGGTGTCAACGTTCTTCATTGTGAGACCACTACCATATAGCATTTGGTGTCAACGACTTCATTGTGAGACCAATATCATATTGCTTGTGGTGTCAACGTTCTTTATTGTGAGACCACTATCACACGGCCTTTGATGTCAACGTCTTCATTGTGAAACCACTACCATACGGCCTTTGGTGTCAACGTTCTTCATTGTGAGACGACTACCATACGGCCTTTTATTGTCAACATTTTTCATTGTGAGACCACTACCATACGGCCTGTGGTTTCAACGTTCTTCATTGTGATACCACTACCATACCGCTTTTGGTGTCAACGTGTTCATTTTGAGACCACTACCATACAGCCTTAAGTGTCAAGCTCCTCTTTGTGAGGCCACTACCACACGACATTTAGTGTCAACGTCTTCATTGTGTTTCCACTATCATACAGCTTTTGGTGTCAATGTCTTCATTGTGAGACTACTTCCAAACATCTTTTGGTGTCAACGTTCATCATTGTAAGACAGCGACCATACCGCTTTTGGTGTCGACGTTCTTCATTGTGAGACCACTACCATAAGGCTTTTTCTGTCAACGTCTTCATTGTGAGACCACTACCATACGGCATTTGGTGACAACATCTTCATTGTATGACCACTACCATACGACTTTTGGTGGCAACGTCTTCATTGTGAGACTACTACCATACGGCCTTTGGTGTCTATGACTTCATTGTGATACCACTACCATACGGCTTTTGGTGTCAACGTTCTTCAATGTAAAACCACTATCATACGGACTTTGATGTCAACGTCTTCATTGTGTGACCACTACCATACGGCCTTTTTTGTCAACATTCTTCATTGTGAGACAACTACCATACGGCTTTTATTGTCAACGTTCTTCATTGTGACAGCACTACCATATCGCTTTCGGTGTCAACGTCTTCATTGTGAGACCACTACCATACAGCCTTAAGTGTGAAGCTCCTCTTTGTGAGACCACTACCATACGTCCTTTAGTGTCAACGTCTTCAGTGTGATTCCACTATCATACAGCTTTTGGTGTATATGTCTTCATTGTGAGACTACTACCATACAGCTTTTGGTGTCAACGTTCATCATTGTGAGACTGCCACCATACGGCTTTTGGTGTCAACATTCTTCATTGTGAGACCACTACCATTCGGCTTTTGGTGTCAACGTTCTTCATTGTGACACCACTACCATACGGCCTTTGGTGTCAACGTCTTCATTGTGAGACCACTACCATAAGGCCTTTGGTGTCTATGACTTCATTGTGATACCACTACCATACGGCTTTCGGTGTTAACGTTCTTCAGTGTGAAACCACTATGATACGGACTTTGATGTCAACGTCTTCATTGTGAGACCACTACCATACGGCCTTTTATTGTCAACATTCTTCATTGTGAGACCACTATCATACGGCTTTTATTGTCAACGTTCTTCATTGTGAGACCACTACCATACAGCCTTAAGTGTCAAGCTCTTCTTTGTGAGATCACTACCATAGGACCTTTAGTGTCAACGTCTTCATTGTGATTCCACTATCATACAGCTTTTGGTGTCAACGTTCACCATTGTGAGACTGCTACCATACGGCTTTTGGTGTCAAGGTTCTTCATTGTGAGACCACTACCATACGGCTTTTGCTGTCAACGTGTTCATTGTGAGACCACTACCATGCGACCTTTTGTGTCAACGTGTTCATTGTGAGACCACTACCATACAGCCTTTGATGTCAACGTCTTCATTGTGAGACCACTACCATATGGCCTTTGGTGTCAACGTCTTCAGTTTGAAACCACTGCCATGTGGCCTTTGCTGTCAATGTCTTCATTGTGAGACCACTACCATACGGCCTTTGGTGTCAACGTTCTTCAGTGTGAGACCATTACCATACGGCCTTTCGTGTGAACGTCTTCATTGTCAGACCACTACCATATGGCTTTTGCTGTCAATGTCGTCATTGTCAATGTCTTCATTGTGAGACCACTCCTATACGGTTTTGGTGTCAACATTCTTCATTGTGAGACCACTTCAATATCAACTGAAACCATTGGTGTTTGATCAGGATCATACGGCTCTTGGTAACAATGTTCATGTTTTGATTACCGCCAAACGACCCTTGTTGAAAATGTTCTTTATGTGACCACTGCCATACGACTCTTGGTAGCCATGTTCTTCATTATGTGACCACGACCATACGACACTTGTCTACAATGTTCCTCATTATGTGACCATACGACACTTGTTGACAGTGGTCATCATTTTAAGGCCACGAACAAACGGTCTTTGGAGTCAATGTTCTTCTTTATGTGACCACGTCCATATGGCCTTTGCTAGCCATGTTCTTCATTATGTGACCACAGTCATACGGCACTTGGTAACCATGTTTATTGTTATGTTATGATCACAGTGCCCTTGAAAACACTATTTTTCATTATCTGACCTCAACATATGGCCATCGATGTCATTCTTCTTCATTATTAAAGAGCAAACGATCCCATGTTTTCAATGTTCTTTAGAATAAGAACTTGAGATCTTGGACGTGGTTGAACACAACTAACGACTAATCATTTCAATAAATTATAACAGTAAATAATACATACCCGTCTCTGTGACATACTTTGTTGCTGATTTATTTTCTGAAGATGTTGTATTTGTTGTTTGTTTTGGAGGCGTTGTTGTATTTTTAGATGGAGTTGCGATATTCGCTGCTCCTGCACTTGTCGTTGCTTCAAAAGTCGCCGTTGGCACGTTTGTTGAAACAGATGTTGTTTCCGCCGCTGTTTTCGTCGTTGCGTTTGTTGCCGCGACAGTTGTTACTGCGTTCGTTGCCGCTGCAGTTGTTGTTGCGCTCGTTGCCGCGACAATTGATGTCGCTGCATTTGTAAACGTGAACGTTATTGTTGGGTTTGTTGCTGCAACAGTCGTTGTGGTTACAACTGTTTCTGCGTCTGTTGTTGTTGCGTCTGTTGTCGCCGCAAATGTTGCTACGTTTGTAACAATAGTATGTGTTGTCGCGTTTATTGCCGCGACAGTTGTTGTTGTTGCGTTTGTTGTTGTTGCGTCTGTTGTCGGCGCCGTTGTTGCTACGTTTGTAACAACAGCAGATGTTGTCGCGTTTATTGCCGAGATTGTTATTTTTGTGTTCGTTGTACTAACGGTTGTTGTAGCTTCCTTTGTAGATGCATCTGTTGTTGCAGCGTTCGTTGCCATGCCAGACGTTGTTGACGATTTGGTTGTTGTCGTCGAAGTTGTTGCTGCGTTCGTTGTCACGACAGAAGTTGTTTCTGTATTTGTCACGACAGAAGTTGTTGCGGCGTTTGTTGCCGCAGCAGTTGTTGCGGCGTTTGTTGCTGCAGCAGTTGTGGTGGCTGCGTTTGTTATAATTTGAGTCGTGGATTGTGGTGCGGCAGTTGTGGTCGGTGTAGTTACAGCAGTAGTAGTAGTAGTAGCGCATGTGAAACAACAATCTGAGGGGTTTGTCATGCTGGCACAAAAGAAGATGAAACACGATTCCCTGTCGCCATATTTGCAATCTGAAAAATGTAACCATAAATAAAATACATGTAGAGGTAAATAACATACATCCAGTCGTACATCATTAATATTAATAAAATATGGTGTAGCACCTTAAATGAGCATTTAAATATGACTGTATAAGTAAAACAAGCGAAAAACAGTTTATTCGTTTGATGGACGATCAACTGGTATCGTGATTGACTCGTAACCTGTAGTAGGTTGTGGAACATTACGCCTGTTTGTCTATCTAAACCAACTGTCGGCCGGGTTTTTCAGACTGGCATGTAAAATAACTATAAACAGAATATATTTAGTGCATTGCGCCTTTAGTAAACTCAGTACATTTGAAAACGCAACATTTGGTACTGTTTTAATTTCTAGAGTGGAGTTGAAGTCCACGTGCAAAATGAATATTAACTAACAGAAGTAGACCAAATCTTAAGTAACTGTTTTTCGCCATACCGTAACCTTTGGAACAATGAGACGTGTACTAACATAAAATACAATCTTGATTTCTTGATTGGAATAAAATACCAGCGGACTAAAAATATCGAAAATCAAAAATGTTGCGTTTTTAAATGTACTTATTATATATGCGTGTATATTGCCTTATACTTATAGGTCTAACACCTTCTGTATAAATAAACCATCTTTTTATTAAAAGTATATATATAAGAAAAAGCAGAACTATTGCTACATGACCATCATTAATACGCCACTATTATTGATACATGACCATCATTAATACGCCACTACTATTGAAACATGGCCATCATTAATATCAACATCCACTACTATTGATACATGACCATCATTAATACGCCACTACTATTGATACATGGCCGTCATTAATATCAACATCCACTACAATTGCTATATGACCATCATTAATACACCACTACTATTGATACATGGCCATTATTAATATGAACATCCACTACTATTGCTATATGACCATCATTAACACACCACTACTATTGCTACATGACCATCATTAATACACCACTACTATTGCTACATGACCATCATTAATACACCACTACTATTGATACATGGCCATCATTAATATCAACATCCACTACTATTGATACATGACCATCATTAATACGCCACTACTATTGATACATGGCCGTCATTAATATCAACATCCACTACAATTGCTACATGACCGTCATTAATACGCCCCTACTATTGCTACATGGCCATCATTAATACGCCACTACTATTGATACATGACCATCATTAATACCCCACTACTATTGATACATGACCATTATTAATACACCACTACTATTGATACATGGCCATCATTATTACACCACTACTATTGCTACATTACCATCATTAATACACCACTATTCCTGCTACATGACCATCATTAATGCCCATTACTATTGATACATGACCATCATTAATACACCACTACTCCTGCTACATGACCATCATTAATACACCACTACTATTGATACATGACCATCATTAATACGCCGCTACTATTGATACATGGCCATCATTAATATGAACATCCACTACTATTGATACATGGCCATCATTAATACACCACTACTATTGATACATGACCATCATTAATACGTCACTACTATTGATACATGGCCATCATTAATACACCACTATTATTGCTACATGACCATCATTAATACACCACTACTATTGCTACATGAAAAGCATTAATACGCCACTACTATTGATACATGACCATCATTAATACATTACTAATATTGCTACATGACCATTATTAATACACCACTACTAATGCTACATGACCATCATTAATAAACCACTACTATTGCTACATGACCATCATTAATAAACCACTACTATTGCTACATGACCATCATTAATACGCCACTAATATTGCCATATGACCATCATTAATACGCCACTACTATTGAAACATGGCAATCGTTAATACGCCACTTCTATTGTTACATGGCCATCATTAATACACCACTACTACTGATACATGGCCATCATTAATATGAACATCCACTACTATTGCTACATGACCATCATTAATAAACCATTACTATTGCTACATAACCATCATTAATACGCCACTACTATTGATACATGGCCATCATTAAAATGACCATCCACTACTAATGCTACATGACCATCCTTAATAAACCACTACTTTTGCTACATGACCATCATTAGTACGCCACTACTATTGCTACATGACCATCATTAATAAACCACTACTATTGCTACATGACCATCATTAATACACCACTACTATTGCTACATGACCATTATTAATACGCCACTACTATTGCTACATGACCATCATTAATACAACACTACTATTGCTACATGACCATCATTAATACGCCACTGCTAGTGATACATGACCATCATTAATACACCACTACTATTGCTACATGACCATCATTAATACAACACTACTATTGCTACAGGACCATCATTAATATGAACATCCACTACTATTGCTACATGACCATCATTAATACGCCACTACTATTGCTACATGACCATCATTAATACAACACTACTATTGCTACATGACCATCATTAATACGCCACTGCTAGTGATACATGACCATCATTAATACACCACTACTATTGCTACATGACCATCATTAATACACCACTACTATTGCTACAGGACCATTATTAATACACCACTACTATTGCTACATGACCATCATTAATACGCCACTACTATTGCCATATGACCATCATTAATACACCACTACTATTGCTACATGACCATTATTAATACACCACTACTATTGCTACATGACCATTATTAATACACCACTACTATTGCCATATGACCATCATTAATAAACCACTACTATTGCTACATGACCATCATTAATACAACACTACTATTGCTACATGACCATCATTAATACGCCACTGCTAGTGATACATGACCATCATTAATACACCACTACTATTGCTACATGACCATCATTAATACAACACTACTATTGCTACATGACCATCATTAATACGCCACTGCTAGTGATACATGACCATCATTAATACACCACTACTATTGCTACATGACCATCATTAATAAACCATTACTATTGCTACATAACCATCATTAATACGCCACTACTATTGATACATGGCCATCATTAAAATGACCATCCACTACTAATGCTACATGACCATCCTTAATAAACCACTACTTTTGCTACATGACCATCATTAGTACGCCACTACTATTGCTACATGACCATCATTAATAAACCACTACTATTGCTACATGACCATCATTAATACACCACTACTATTGCTACATGACCATTATTAATACGCCACTACTATTGCTACATGACCATCATTAATACAACACTACTATTGCTACATGACCATCATTAATACGCCACTGCTAGTGATACATGACCATCATTAATACACCACTACTATTGCTACATGACCATCATTAATACAACACTACTATTGCTACAGGACCATCATTAATATGAACATCCACTACTATTGCTACATGACCATCATTAATACGCCACTAATATTGCTACATGACCATCATTAATACAACACTACTATTGCTACATGACCATCATTAATACGCCACTGCTAGTGATACATGACCATCATTAATACACCACTACTATTGCTACATGACCATCATTAATACACCACTACTATTGCTACAGGACCATTATTAATACACCACTACTATTGCTACATGACCATCATTAATACGCCACTACTATTGCCATATGACCATCATTAATACACCACTACTATTGCTACATGACCATTATTAATACACCACTACTATTGCTACATGACCATTATTAATACACCACTACTATTGCCATATGACCATCATTAATAAACCACTACTATTGCTACATGACCATCATTAATACAACACTACTATTGCTACATGACCATCATTAATACGCCACTGCTAGTGATACATGACCATCATTAATACACCACTACTATTGCTACATGACCATCATTAATACAACACTACTATTGCTACATGACCATCATTAATACGCCACTGCTAGTGATACATAACCATCATTAATACACCACTACTATTGCTACATGACCATCATTAATACACCACTACTATTGCTACAGGACCATTATTAATACACCACTACTATTGCTACATGACCATCATTAATACGCCACTACTATTGCCATATGACCATCATTAATACTCCACTACTATTGCTACATGACCATTATTAATACACCACTACTATTGCTACATGACCATTATTAATACACCACTACTATTGCCATATGACCATCATTAATAAACCACTACTATTGCTACATGACCATCATTAATACACCACTACTATTGCTACATCACCATTATTTATACACCACTACTATTGCTACATGACCATTATTAATACACCACTACTATTGCTACATGACCATCATTAATACACCACTACTATTGCTACATGACCATCATTAATACGCCACTACTGTTGCTACATGACCATTATTAATTCACCACTACTATTGCTACATGACCATCATTAATACACCAATACTATTGCTACATGACCATCATTAATACACCACTACTATTGCTACATGACCATCATTAATAAACCACTACTATTGCTACATGACCATCATTAATACACCACTACTATTGCTACATGACCATCATTAATACACCACTACTATTGATACATGGCCATCATAAATATGAACATCCACTACTACTGATACATGGCCATCATTAATATGAACATCCACTACTATTGCTATAAGACCATCATTAATACACCACTACTATTGCTACAT
Organism: Cyrtodaria siliqua; assembly: GCA_037043455.1. NCBI lineage: Eukaryota > Metazoa > Mollusca > Bivalvia > Adapedonta > Hiatellidae > Cyrtodaria > Cyrtodaria siliqua. Next base: position 34,498 of record JAWPHD010007571.1, read on the forward strand.
GACCATTATTTATACACCACTACTATTGCTACATGACCATTATTAATACACCACTACTATTGCTACATGACCATCATTAATACACCACTACTATTGCTACAGGACCATTATTAATACACCACTACTATTGCTACATGACCATCATTAATACGCCACTACTATTGCCATATGACCATCATTAATACACCACTACTATTGCTACATGACCATTATTAATACACCACTACTATTGCTACATGACCATTATTAATACACCACTACTATTGCTACATGACCATTATTAATACACCACTACTATTGCTACATGACCATCATTAATACACCACTACTATTGCTACATGACCATCATTAATACGCCACTACTGTTGCTACATGACCATTATTAATTCACCACTACTATTGCTACATGACCATCATTAATACACCAATAATATTGCTACATGACCATCATTAATACACCACTACTATTGCTACATGACCATCATTAATACACCACTACTATTGCTACATGACCATCATTAATAAACCACTACTATTGCTACATGACCATCGTTAATACGCCACTTCTATTGTTACATGACCATCATTAATACACCACTACTATTGATACATGGCCATCATTAATATGAACATCCACTACTATTGCTATATGACCATCATTAATACACCACTACTATTGCTACATGACCATTATTTATACACCACTACTATTGCTACATGACCATTATTATTACACCACTACTATTGCTACATGACCATCATTAATACACCACTACTGTTGCTACATGACCATTATTAATTCACCACTACTATTGCTACATGACCATCATTAATAAACCACTACTATTGCTACATGACCATCATTAATACACCAATACTATTGCTACATGACCACCATTAATACACCACTACTATTGCTACATGACCATCATTAATAAACCACTACTATTGCTACATGACCATCATTAATACACCACTACTATTGCTACATGACCATTATTAATACACCACTACTATTGCTACATGACCATCATTAATACGCCACTACTATTGCTACATGACCATCATTAATACACCAATACTATTGCTACATGACCATCATTAATACACCACTTCTATTGCTACATGACCATCATTAATAAACCACTACTATTGCTACATGACCATCATTAAAAAACCACTACTATTGCTACATGACCTTTATTAATACACCACTACTATTGCTACATGACCATTATTATTACACCACTACTATTGATACATGACCATCATTAATACACCATTACTCCTGCTACATGAAAATCATTAATACGCCACTACTATTGATACATGGCCATCATTAATATGAATATCCACTACTATTGCTACATGACCATCATTAATAAACCACTACTATTGCTACATGACCATCATTAATACACCACTACTATTGCTACATGACCATCAATAATACACCACTACTATTGCTACATGATCATCATTAATACACCACTACTATTGCTACATGACCATCATTAATACACCACTACTATTGCTACATGACCATCATTAATAAACCACTACTATTGCTACATGACCATCATTAATACACCACTACTATTGCTACATGACCATCATTAATATACCACTACTATTGCTACATGATCATCATTAATACACCACTACTATTGCTACATGACCATCATTAATAAACCACTACTATTGCTACATGACCATCATTAATACACCACTACTATTGCTACATGACCATTATTAATACACCACTACTATTGCTACATGACCATCATTAATACACCACTACTATTGCTACATGACCATCATTAATACACCACTACTATTGCTACATGACCATTATTAATACACCACTACTATTGCTACATGACCATCATTAATACACCACTACTATTGCCACATGACCATCAATAATACTACCATTCCTATTGAGTAAGAAATCTATGACTTAACACACGAATAAATTGTGTATATCCTGGAGTATTATATGCTGGAATGAACAAACATGTATCTGAAAAAAGTAATATCAATGATAAATGTTATAATGTTATGTGATGTGACTACCCAAACCCCCTCTCCCTACCGTCCCCAGTTATTACCCTATCATTTAAATATCTTGAAGGCATTACAATTGTTCACAAATAATGATTATCCTTTTTTCTTCTCTTTTCTCAATTGTTTTTTTTTCTGTCATTGTTTTTCTTCCTTAGTTGAAAATAGTAATTGTATTAATCTCAAAAAAAGAAAACGAGCATGAGAGAAGAAAGAATGAGAGGTTTCAAATGAATTATTTATTGAACTGTAATTATATATACACTCAAGAGATATGAAAACGCAACACGGGAATATTTCCGCTATATATTGTATATACTGCACACTTAATTGCACATAATATTCCAAAGAAACCCCAAGATGTTTTGTTAAAAAAAAAGTAGCAGTTAATTAGAGAAAGCACACAACTGTGATGTTGTAGACGTTTTAATCACACTACAGCTTGTAACAAGAACTTCATAAATGTTGAAGTTGCTCTTTGAAAAACTGAGCTAGTCCAGTACTGTATTTAACGTAAATAGTTTGCAAAATGTTGCATCCTAAGTTTGCTCACATGATTGCGCCAAACGCGTACTCTGTCAATAATGAAACTTTGAAGGAATACTATTTGCTGTATTATTTGTTGTTTTAGTATTTTTTCCAGAAGGAAAGGTCTTACGTAGTCATGTACCATTCGATTAAAAGCAGCATAATGTACATACAATATATAGCGGAAATTCCCGTGTTGCGTTTTCATATCTTTTGAGTGTATATATTATTTTATTATTTATGTAAGGTGTGAAGAGGGATGGTCCTCCGTGAACCTCTCACACATATGACGGGGAGAATAAACCGGCCACCGTATGTTGGTTAAAAAAAATCCTACGGACATGGTTACTACACGCACAGACCTGGTTGTCCACTGTTCACAGCAGCACACGCTTGGCAGCATTTCGTTTCCACTTCTGCATCATAACACTCCTTCTTTGTTGCCTCAGTGACTAGCTGTGAACATGGTTTCCCATTGTTGGTGTATACCGGATCATCGACGCATGCATTCACTGAACAATAAATGATGCATTCAATTGGAAAAATAATAATTAAATTGTTTTGAGAATTTTTTTTTTCATGAAGTATTAGGGAAAATTGAAGATTTACAACATATTGTAACTAGTACTATATTAAATTATAATTTTTTGTTCAATTATATATGAAAGCAGTTGTATAGTGGTATACCAATTTTATTTCTAGATGATCAATGCGCTTATAATATATAACTTAATCACTCTGCATATCATTGAAGATCCAAATGAAGTAGATGCAGGTATCCCATTAGTCATTAAGTTGTTGTTATTTGTTCGAAAGTTTAAAATGGGAAACCCCATATTTTTTATTTTGTTCATGGGAAACCGCATATTTTTTATTTTGTTCATGTTCTCACACACTGAATTTTGTAATTTGTACATGCAAATTTAAAGCCATTTTAATTTAATCTGATACATTCATTACACACTGTTATTAATTTACAATGAAACATATTAAATATGTTATAAATGTTTATATCAACATGTTGTTATTTCAAAAGGTTTGCATCGAATAGTTCCTACCGATCAGCCTGATTGATGCTATCTGATATGTAGTGTTTCCTTGTAAATTAAAAACAGAGGAACTATTAGAAACTATAGGTAAGTAGAAAATAAATCCATAATTGGATAATTTAAAGTTTGATGTTGAAATGTACATACTAGCCAAACAAGCAATAACATCTAAAGGAAGACACGATAATGATAAGTAAGATACGATAATGATAAGGAAGATACGAGATACGATAATGATAAGTAAGATACGATAATGATAAGATACGATAATGTTAAGGAAGATACGATAATGATAAGATACGATAATGATAAGTAAGATACGATAATGATAAATAAAATACGATAATGATAAGTAAGATACGATAACGATAAGGAAGATACGATAATGATAAGTAAGATACGATGATGATAAGGAAGATACGATAATGATAAGTAAGATACGATAATGATAAGGAAGATACGATAATGATAAGTAACATACAATAATTAATGATAAGTAACATACGAGAAAGATAAGTAAGATACGATAAATAAGATACGAGAATGATAAGTAAGATACGAGAATGATAAGTAAGATACGATAATGATAAGTAAGATACGATAATGATATATACGATAATGATAAGGAAGATACGATAATGATAAGTAAGATACAATAATAAATGATAAGTAAGATACGATAATGATAAGTAAGATACGAAATGATAAGTAAGATACGAGAATTATAAGGAAGATACGATAATGATAAGTAAGATACGATAATGATAAGTAAGATACGAGAATGATAAGGAAGATACGATAATGATAAGTAAGTTACGATAATGATAAGTAAGATACGATAATGATATATACGATAATGATAAGGAAGATACGCTAATGATAAGATACGATAATGATAAGTAAGATACGATAATGATAAGGAAGATACGATAATGATAAGTAAGATACGATAATGATAAGTAAGATACGCTAATGATCAGTAAGATACGATAATGATACGATAATGATTAGGAAGATACGATAATGATAAGTAATATACGATAATGATAAATAAGATACGATAATGATATATACGATAATGATATGGAAGATACGATAATGATAAGTAAGATACAATAGTTAATGATAAGTAACATACGATAATGATAAGTAAGATATGATAATGATAAGTAAGATATGATAATGATAAGATACGATAATGATAAGGAAGAAACGATAATGATCAGTAAGATACAATACTTAATGATAAGTAAGATACGATAATGATAAGTAAGATATGATAATGATAAGTAAGATACGATAATGATAAGATACGATAAGGATAAGGAAGACACGATAATGATAAATAAGATACGATAAAGTAAGATACGATAATGATAAGTAAGTTACGATAATGATAAGATACGATAATGATAAGTAAGATACGATACTGATAAATAAGATACGATAATGATAAGTAAGATACGATAATGATAAGTAAGGTACGATAAAGATACGATAATGATAAGTAAGATACGATAATGATAAGGAAGATACGACTATGATAAGTAAGATACGATAATGATAAGTAAGATACGATAATGATAAGGAAGATACGATAATGATAAGTAAGATACGATAATGATAAGATACGATAATGATAAGTAAGATACGATAATGATAAGGAAGATACGATAATGATAAGTAAGACACGATAATAATAAGTAAGATACGATAATGATAAGAAAGATACGATAATGATAAGTAAGATACGAGAATGATAAGTAAGATACGAGATACGATAATGATAAGGAAGATGCGATAATATTAAGTAAGATACGATAATGACAAGTAAGATACGATAATGATATATACGATAATGATAAGGAAGATACGATAATGACAAGTAAGATACGATAATGATATATACGATAATGACAAGGAAGATACGCTAATGATATATAAGATAATGACAAGTAAGATACAATAATGAATGATAAGTAAGATACGATAATGATATATACGATAATGATAAGGAAGAGACGATAATGATAAGTAAGATACAATAATGATAATTCTAATACACCCACACTATATAGCCTAGTTTAAAATATCTCGTTATATTGAACGATATATCACTGTAATTTTTGCAAGGTTAGGAGAATAAGCATTGCGCATTGCGCATTACGCATTGTAACGTATGCAACGTTAGGAGAGTAAGCAAAGCAATGCGAAAGATTTCAGATGTGTGCGTTATTTTCACATTTTAAGGGTATTATAATAGAAAAAGAACATCGTTTACGGTGACTTATCTATAATATATCACGGTTTGACATTCAATTGTAAACAATAATTTCACTCGACCTTCGGGCTCGTGAAATTAATGTTTACAATTGAACTCCAAACCGTGATATATTAAACGATAATTCACAGTAAACGATGTTCCATTTCTTAAGTAAGATACGATAATGATAAGAAAGATACGATAATGATCAGTAAGATACAATAATTAATGATAAGTAAGATACGATAATGATAAGTAAGATATGATAATGATAAGTAAGATACGATAATGATAAGATACGATAAGGATAAGGAAGATACGATAATGATAAGTAAGATACGATAAAGTAAGATACGATAATGATAAATAAGATACGATAATGATAAGATGCGATAATGATAAGTAAGATACGATAATGATAAGGAAGATACAACAATAATAAGTAAGATACGATAATGATAAGTAAGATACGATAATGATAAGGAAGATACGATGATGATAAGTAAGATACGATAATGATAAGTATGATACGATCATGATAAGTAAGATACGATAATGATAAGGAAGATAGGTGAATGATAAGGAAGATACGATAATGATAAGTAAGATACGATAATGATAAGATTCGATAATGATAAGTAAGATACGATAATGATAAGATACGATAATAATAAGTAAGATACGATAATGATAAGATACGATAATGGTAAGTAAGATACGATAATGATAAGGAAGATACGACGATGATAAGTAAGATACGATAGTGATAAGTAAGATACGGTAATGATAAGTAAGATACGATAATGATAAGGAAGATACGTGAATGATAAGGAAGATACAATAATCATAAGTAAGATACGATAATGATAAGTAAGATACGATAATGATAAGGTACGATAATGATAAGTAAGATACGATAATAATAAGGAAGATACGACAATGATAAGTCAGATACGATAATGATAAGTAAGATATGATAATGATAAGTAAGATACGATAATGATAAGCAAGATAGGTGAATGATAATTAAGATACGTAGGAAGATACCAAAGAGCCTAACATTTGGACCAATGAGGACCAGTTAATCTGTGATTTTGTTATATTAATATAAATGCTTATAATGGTAATTGGCACATGTTTAAAAGTTCATTTGTGAGGATTTTAAAACAAAATGGCTACCTGAATATATGACGAGTTGTAATGCGAACACGTAAAAAACAAGTCTTACTCCTGCTGTCATATTGGCACACGTCTGCTATAATATAAAATTGAAACATAATTAAACTATCTACTGCGATATTGCTATCACAATTTGCAAACAATAGGCATTGCAGGGAGTTCAATCTAATGGTATCGGCGCTCTAGCAACATTAGAGATTGTTCTTCCAAGCTATCGACGCTGTAACAAAACTTGATAGTTAAATCTGGTATTACCCTGGCAAACAACAGGCATTGTAGCAACACTGGAGAGTAAACACGATATCATGCTCGTAAACCTCAATTATCCCCTGATGCTAAATCTGTAATTACAACACACCGTAAGGCATACAACGGTGACATAGAATTTCTTGCATATGGATAAGGTTATCTGCGTTTTACATTTGTGACGGAAAGCCTGATCTTACACATGGGGGAAGATAAAAGTCGCGCGCTGATATCAACAATGACAGTTCATAGCTGTCAAGGCATAATGGAAGTCAAAAGTGAGATGGGGCCAAAGTGGTTAGGTTACCAGTGTCGAGACGTTATATGGTTGAATTTCATAAATTTTAGCCCAGAGGTGTACTCGTAATACTCATATTATGGTCATACATTTTAATTGAATTCATTAAAGTCACACAATATACGACGGAAGCGATACGGAAATCCTGGTTAAACTATCGTCAGTAGTATTGATTGTTGATATAAAATATACTAACTTATATTTTAGAAAACCCAGACAAAATAATTTGGTAAAATTTTCAAAATGCATGAAAACGTAGATTGTATGCGTGTGAGCGTGATAAGGTATAAAAATGCGTGTGTCTCACGCCAAAAGCGTGAAACTAGACATATATGGACAGTTACATGGCGTCATCGTGTAAATAAACATGAACAACTTTAGAAGTTGGCGACGTCCAACGCGCAGAATGTCAGTGATATGCAAGAAAGGTAATCAATCATGGGTGGTGAAGATCGGTATAACAGTTTTTATCGGAACCGAGGCTCTGCAGAGTTGTAGTTAATTGTCACTGGCTTATTTTGCTCGATGATGGAACCTAAATACGTAATACTGGTTTGTTTGTTTGTTTGTTTGTTTGTTCTTTCGTTGCTTTCAACACATATAACGGTCGATTTCATTTGTGGTGGAGGCAGACCACTCATTTTTCCTGGGTAAAACCAGTTCCGCACACCTCAGCAGAATGTTGATTTATTTAGGAAAGATTGGCAAGTTTAGGTGTCTCATTGAGCAGCATTCACAAAAGGTATCCAACCGCAACGACGCACTTTACACAAACAACAGTTATATGGATATGTAACACTTTAGAAGTAGTTTATGAGTTTAAACTAGGTCCTGGTGTACACCAAACCTCACGCTTAACCTGGTGTCATCCCAACAGATGTAATTTATGAGTTTAAACTAGGTCCTAGTGTACACCAAACCTCACGCTTAACCTGGTGTCATCCCAACAGATGTAATTTATGAGTTTAAACTAGGTCCTAGTGTACACCAAACCTCACGCTTAACCTGGTGTCATCCCAACAGATGTAATTTATGAGTTTAAACTAGGTCCTAGTGTACACCAAACCTCACGCTTAACCAAATGTCATCCCAAAAGAACGGCGCAGTTTAAATAAAAACAGCTTCATCAGGCTATATCATCTAACAAAATAGGCAGTATTTATAGAAGATATAAGTAAAACTCAGAGATGATAATGTCTATAAAAACCAAAGTCTTAGAAAGTCATCAAGAAAGTGGTCCAGCACTTGGCAGACGCCAAAGCAACACTATGATGTATCGTTAAGGGTACGACAAGACGGGATTGTAGCAACACTATGATGTATCGTTAAGGATTCGACAAGACAGTATTGTAGAAACAATATGATGTATCGCTAAATGTACGACAATACGAGATTGTAGCAATTCTATGATATATCGTTAAGGGCACGAAAGACGGGATTGTATTAACACTATGATATATCGTTAAAGGTACGACAAGACGGGATTGTTGCAACACTATGATGTATCGTTAAGGGTACGACAATACGAGATTGTAGCAACACTATGATATATCGTTAAGGGTACAACAATATATTGTAGCAACACTATGATATATCGTTAAGGGTACGACAAGACGGGATTGTAGCAACACTATGATATATCGTTAAGGATACGACAAGACGGGATTGTAGCAACACTATGATGTATCGTTAAGGGTACGACAATACGGGATTGTAGCAACACTATGATGTATCGTTAAGGGTACGACAAGACGGTATTGCAGACCATTACGTTCTCTTCCATTTCGGGATTTAGGTAGACGCACACTTTGTCGGGTCATTGTTCAATCAATATGAATGCAGAGTGGTGTAACTGAGTCAACTACTCAACATGTAGACCCAGAGCCCATGGACTTTTAATGCAGTGGGAGACGCCAAAATGTCTGTGGGTATTTTCGTACTTGAAATTTTATGCTGAATTCAAAAACCCATTTATTAAGTGCACCAGCATGCTCCAAAGTTAAAAAAAATCAAACTATAGACGTAAGAAAATCAGGATCTGAAAAATGGGGGGTAGGGTTGAGTTTATGTTTATACTATAATTATTTCTTATAGCGTTAATAGTGTTCAAAATGGTATCACTGCATAGGTAATGAGGCAAAGATATTTAAAAAATAGTTTGGGAATATTCAAAGTAAAAATCAGAATGGTTTACAAGATCGAAAGGTCAATTAAGTGCAAAAACTATAAGAAAATCACATTTTCCTTCCCATATTTATAAACAAAATTATTCCAGTGTATATATTCTATATTATTTCAGGATATTTGTTGATAATACAGAATATGCTGATGTCGTATCAATATATTTTAAATGTGGTTATATTGCCCGTACTTCAAAACATCAATTTAATATGACACAGGGTCAAAATATGAGTGAACTCATTAAATGGGAATACATTGAATACAGTTACTTGTACCACTGACAAACTTGTTATTTATAGCAGATAACATTAAATGGTGTTTTATATAAAAAAAAAAGTATGTACTTTCAAACTTAATATTTGTTATATTAGAGATTAATGTCATTGGGTTCATTGAGGTCAACAAGTTCACTTAAGTACACATATGTGACAAAATATACGCATACTAATGGTATAAAATTCAAAGATGTCATCAAAATAAAGATGACTAGCTGATATAAATCACATTCAGAAGTAAAGCAGACCTTTGATTGTGCATCTACAAATACTGAAAACAAAATGTGTCTACTAAATACAAATGTGTTGTTACAACTTTTGATAACACAAGCTTCCCAATAGCTAGACGAAACATGTCAAGGTAAATTTCTGTAACCTACACGTTATACCCAGTACTATCTAATCAACATTGTCATCTTCCTCTATGTCTGATTCATCGGATGTTGTCATATCTTCCGTATCGTCTTCGGCAGCAATGTTACTATCGCTGTTTATGTCGTCAATAATGTCTTGAGATATCCGGGGTCCAGAAAACCACTCTTCATTGTGAACCGTTCATCTTCTTCTATCCATCCAGATTCCTTTGGGTTAAGCGCAAGAGGATCGGCTCTGTCAGCATGCTTCCACACCGAAGCCACTTAGTTTGTCCGCAGAACCTTTTGATGTAGGACTGATCTTGAACGTGGCAGGAGACTTGAATCAGCCCCTTTTAGTTTTGCCAAGTAGGGACTTTGGTCTGTAGGGGCGTAATATAGCATATCTTGCATCGTCTACACTAGTTAGAACAGGTTTGCCGTAAATATTACACACGAAGAACTCTATATCACTTTCGACTTCAGTTGTCACTTCATCAGATTCTCCAAGCTGTCTAAACGCATGTAGATACCGAGGGGTGGGGGGAGAGAATTTCGACGATTTCAAAAAGTCGAAACTTTCCCATACGGATGAATGCTGCAGTATAGTCACAACCAGTGAATGCATGTACTGCTGGCAATATTCTTGCTTTCCTAACTTTCCACTGAGCTGTGTGACGCCGATATATCTTCTGTTGTTTTTGTGTTCATGGCCTACGTCCATCCAGACAAAGGCTTCATAGTTACTGACATGGAATAAGAGAACGATGAACACATCTGTATCTGTACAGCGAACAAACACATTGGGTAGTTCGTTGGTCTGGCTGATGTGTCGTAAATGCCGAACTATTCTGGTGTCCGCCACTTCATATATATGCAACATAAATCTGCATTGATCGGACGTGTAACTGTTTCTTTTTCAGCTTCAGATAGATATAGAATACATCCTCCAAACCAACGTAGAGCGTGCAACCTTTCAATATAAATCCATACTCGTCCTTCTACCATTTATCAGACAGGAAATGTAGAAGTGAAATTTTGAACGACTCAGAACATAATGCCCGGTGAAAATATTTAGGTCGTCTTTGCTATGGTCCAGCTATTTTTGTTTCATCGGAAACCTCTCCACGAGAGTATTGTGCAATGTCTTTAATTGAAGAATGTTTGTATGTGTCACATACAAAGTCGTCACGGTCTGCAAGTCGCGTTAGCATTGACAATATCACATTGGCTACACCACCGAGTGTCGAAGGTAAGTTATTGAGTGTTTGAATGAGAAACATTGCATCCTCTATCCATACATCTGATGTTTGATGAGGCTTAATTTTTCTACGTGGTATTGGCTTCTCAAAACCGTCAGCATCTGCAAAGCATCCACCCTTGAACTCTTCTAACCACTTGTCTCCTTTTTCCTTAACTGCTACGATGTCTTCTGCTATGTCTTTGGGCATTACTTTCCTCGTGGAAATGTAGTACAGCTTATCATTTCTGAAATCTACCAGAAATGGATTCATCATTGACTCTATGCAGACAATGATATTTCCAAGATCAGCACTGTTGCGTTTGATTCTGAATGGTTTTAGTTCCTGTGTTGAGTCTGCATTTGCTCTCATTCCAGTTTTCGCCGGTAGTGAACCAACAACAGCACTCCTTACAGAGTGTGTAATCATCCAACGCCTCCGAGCACCAATATATCCACTAAAGGAAAGTATCCCTGTCAGCCTTGATGCTGCATTCGCATTAATGGATTGCTCAAGTGTGAGATCTACTGGAAATGCAGGAAAATGGATTCGATGTACGTCGAACTGACAAGCTCCGGCTTCTGGAGTGCTGGAGTGCTGTTGTTGGTTCACTACTGGCGAAAACTGGAATGAAAGCAAAGGCAAACTCAACACAGGAACTAAAACCATTCAGAATCAAACGCGACAGTGTTGATTTTTAAAAGATCATTGTTGGCATAGAGTCAACTGCTACTGCATTTCCACAGGGAAATTAATGACCAAAGACATAGCAAAACACATCGTAGCAGTTGAAGAAATTGGAGACAAGTAGTTAGAAAAGTTCAAGGATGGGTGCTTTGCAGATGTTGATGGTTTTGAGAAGCCAATACCACATAGAAAAAATAAGAAGTTTTCGCAAGCTTCCGTATCCGTAAAGCTTCCTTCAAGGGATAGCTCCGAGCACGTTAAAGAACCATAGAAATCCATTCGATAATAAGAGTAGGGCACGGTTCCCGGATTCCTTTGTATCCTTACCCTCTCTCTGGGGCGGCTGTAAATAACCTATACTGTGTTGATGAGCCGTTAAACAATATTCAATTCAATACATTTCAAAGGATAGCAAAATCAAAGAACTAAAGGGAACCAGAGATATGTTTGTGCGCTTGTTTTACCTTTCCATTACGATGTAGATAGACCTGAGAAAGATATCTAGCTATCCACTGACCCCTGTTCCGATGTCTCTGGCTCATGTTGATGGAAGCATTATGAAAATGGACAAATCAAAACTAATGAAAACGCTAGTGGAGAAAGTTGTTAGTGAGCCTCCACAGACATCAGATGTATGGATAGTGGATGCAATGTTTCTCATTCAAACACTCAATAACTTACCTTCGACATTCGGTGGTGTAACCAATGTGATATTGTCAATGCTAACGCGACTTGCAGACCGTGTCGACTTTGTATGTGACCAATACAAATATTCTTCAATTAAAGACATTGCACGATACTCTCGTGGAGAGGTTTCTGATGAAACAAATATAGCTGGACCAGAGCAAAGACGACCTAAATATTTTCACCGGGCATTACGTTCCGAGTCGTTCAAAATTTCACTTTTACATTTCCTGTCTGATAAATGGCCGAAGGACAAGTATGGATCTATATTGAAAAGTTCCACGCTCTACGTTGGTTTGGAGGATTTATGCTATCTCTTTAAAGCTGAAAACGAAACAGTTACATTGCAGATTTATGTTGCACACATGAAGAGGCGGACACCAGAATAGTTCGGCATTTACGACACATCAGCCAGACCAGCGAACTGTCCAATGTTGTTGTTGGCTGTACAGATATAGATGTGTTCGTCGTTCACTTATCCCACGTCAGTAACTATGAAGCCTTTGTCTGGATGGACGTAGGCCACGAACACAAAAACAACAGAAGGTATTTCGACGTCACACAGCTCAGTGGAAAGTTAGGAAAGCCTGTATGTTCAGCATTCATCCGTAAAGGATCGGTTCGACCTTTTGAAATTGTCGAAAAATTCCCCGGTATCTACATGCGTTTAGACAGCTTGGAGAATCTGATGGTGACAACTGAAGTTGAAAGTGATATAAAGTCATTCGTGTGTAATCTTTACGGCAAACCTGTTCTAACTAGTGTAGACGATGCATGATATGCTATATTCAGGACAAAATACACCCCTACAGACCAAAGTCACCCCTTGGCAAAACTAAAAGGGGCTGATCCAAGTCTCCTGCCACGTTAAAGATCAGTCCTACATCAAAAGGTGCTGCGGACAATCTTAGTGGCTTCGCTGTGGAAGCATGCCGATAGAGCCGATCATTTTGCTCTTAACCCAAAGGAATCTGAATGGATAGAAGATGAACGGTTCGCAATGAAGTGGTTTTCTGGACCCCAGATACCCCAAGACATTATTGACGACATAAACAGCGATAGTAACAGTGCCCTCCGAAGACGATACGGAAGATATGGCAATATCCGATGAATCAGACATAGAGGAAGATGACAATGTTGATTCGACAGTACTGGGTATAACGTACAGGTTACCGAAATTGACCTTGACATGTTTCGTCTAGCTATTGGGAAGCTTGCGTTATCAAAAGTTGTAACAACCCATTTGTATTTAGTAGTCAAATTTTGATTTCAGTATTTGAAGATGCATAATCAAAGGTCTTTTAATCTACACTGCTTTACTTCTGAATGTGATTTATATCGGCTAATCATCTTTATTTTTGATGACATCTTTGAATTGTATACCAGTAATATTAATTTGTCATATATGTGTACTTATTTGAACTTGTTGACCTCAATGAACCCAATGACCTTAATCGTTAATATATCAAATATTAATTTTGACAACTAACAATTGAAAGTCCATACTTTTTTTTATATATCTACAACACCATTTAATGTTATCTGCTATAAATAACAAGTTTGTCAGTGGCAAAAGTAATTGTATTCAATGTATTCCCATTTAATGAGTTCACTCATATTTTGACTCTGTGTCATATTAAAGTGATGTTTGGAAGTATGGGTCATATCACCACATTTAAATTATATTTACACGATATCAGCATATTCTGTATTATCAATAAATATCATAAAATAATATAGAATATATATACTGGAATAAAAAAATATATACACATGGGAAGGAAAATGTGATTTTATTATGGATTTTGCACTTTCAACCCTATAAACCATTTTGACTTTGACTTTGAATATTCCCAAACTATTTTTTAAATATCTTTGCCTCATTACCTATGCATTGATACCATTTTGAACACTTTTAATGCTATAATACATATAGCATAAACATAAACTCAACCCTACCCCTCATTTTTCAGACCCTGATTTTCTTTCCTCTATAGTTGCTTTAAATTGTTGTTTTTTAATTTTGGGGCATGCTGGTGCACTTAAGAAATAGGTTTTTGAATTCAGCATAAAATTTCAAGTAAGAAAACACCCACAGACCTTTTGGCGTCTCCCACTGCAATAAAACTCCATGGGCTCTGGGTATAATGCTGCGCGTTACAATATATTGGCTAACAGTTTCGATGTATAGTATATGGAAGTGATAATGATTAAAGGTCTTACGAGCTTATAAATCACGTCACGAGTGTGCGCTATGTTATGTGTCAGTAGCAGTTTAAATTGTTTATTTTCTGAGGTTTACACATTGAATTTTAGCATGTACATTAAAAAGTTTAGGTGTTCACCTTTGTGTATTTTAGATTTCTGTTTATATCTAATCAGAAGGAAGATTTATGTTTCCTTTCAGTTTTCTTCTTCATTTTAAATAGCAAAAAAGTATCTACTTTGTATGCAGCTCTTGGATGTAGGGGATGTAGGCATTTATCTTCTTTCACCCAACTGATTGAATTATTGTGATCTCATTTAAGAACAACACACCTACATACATACACTGTGTCAGCTCGCATTAAAGAAGCATCGGCAGTATATCTAGTTCATCAGACCTGACTCCATTCAACAGGGCAATTTTATGCTTAAGGTTCATTTTGCCTGCTTCCAATAAAACAGCAACGTTCAGTTTGCAACTGACTGACTGAAAAGGCTGCAGAAATCAAAAAGTTCAGTAAAACAACGTAGTTTTGTGAAAAGGAAAATAAAACGTAAACACCGGTTTCGCAGCCACTGGGGGATATAATGGAAAACCAATGGTCGACTGTTCAGCTGCACATGTCCCGTTTCACAAACTCAGAACAAAAGGAAAGGAAAATAACGCTGAAGAAACGAACAAGCGTCAATAATACAACGATTCTACAGACGGAAAATCTGATACACGTAAAGCGCTCCACAGCAAGCTAACAGCATAACAGAATAATACAGCAAGCATCTACAGCATAACAGAATAATACAACAAGCATCTACTATGTGGACTAACAATAAACGTGGCTTTCCTAAATGATATAGCAACTGTTTTGAATCTTTAAGAAACTTTGTATTAATCAGTGATTCGCTTTGACATAATACACACAGTTTATATTACAATATCTCACACATAAAATACATCGAAATACTGTCTCGGTAAGTCCTTTCCTTGATAGCCGATTTTACTTATTGTTCTTTCAAAACATATCGTAATGCATTGTTACACGTTTTGATAATCGGATTAGTCTTGATCAATAAACCTTTGAATCACTGATAAATATTATATTTGCAAGGGAGGTTGTGTAATACAAAAGCATATAACGAATTAATTGGCACGTGCGCTATTTTAATGGCCAATTAAAAACTATTACTAATGACTGAATATGATAAAACATTCTTAATCCAGCGTACGTGGGGTACATGTACATACATAAATCAGTTTAAAGTGTGTGTATATCCTCTTACTATTCCCATTATTAAGAAGACAAGTCCGTGTCAGTAACATGTGTAGACACCCTGTACATACTTGATAGTTTAGATGTGTGCAAACATAAAACAAACGCAAATAAAAGAGTACTATTAAATCGACTTTAATGGCGGATTAATACAATAGGTTATTGCTCGAATTACGCACTATGACTATAAATGCGTTTACCTCAATAAATAATAGTCTTAACAAACGCCCTAGAAATATAATACTCGACACATTTTAAAACAAAAATCACTACAGTGTTGATAAAATATGTAGACTAAGCTTAAACCACATACTTTTTAAAGATACAACCTCACAGTGGTGACACTTCTTTACGCGATATTCAACAACACGAATGTTTTGTGTTATGAAAAATATAACACTGTAACTGGGAAGACATATCAAAAGGCTTCCAAGTTTTGATTTGTTTAAGCAAATGTGCATGTATTCACATATACGTTTTGCTTTAATATCACATTTAATAAATGTCACAGAAACATTTTTTCTGTTATTCTTAGAGGTGCAAATACACCTTTTCTTAATGTCACATAAATCTTGTCAGGTATAAATTATTTATATTTTCTCTTTACTGTAGCATTTGTGGGGTCTTTTATTTGTGATCATCAAGCCCAATATGTGCGGCTTTAAAGTAGAATACCGCTTAATCCGGTGCTAGTTGGAGTATAATGTATTGCACATTATATTACCTCTCATGACTCAATAAAACCAAATCTGCTACTTTTCTCTGTAGTTCGTGTCGTTGCTTCCAAGGACCGATTCAGTATTGACGTTCACTCTAGCGTTTGTTTAGTGCCCTCAGTAGTACATGCAACGGTTGGGCATCATGACTGCGCATGCGCAGAATGACGTCATCAGATGATGAAATATCATGTTGGGAATAGACATGTTTTTGGCGGTGGTGAAATGTTTTTTTTCTATTTTTAGCACATGACAAGAACAGGCATGTTTCAAGGTGTTGCTTAATAGTACTATTTTTAGAATAGGATGAACAGACAGACGAATTTATGAACGAGTGTACTTCTAAAATCTCACAGTTTCCTTTATCAGAATAAAAAATCTTCAATAACCTTACAGTAGACCGTTAAGCCAGGGTTTGACAAACAAAATATTGTTCGTCAAGAAAGATCATTATCTTTAAGGGTTAAACGATTAGTTTCCCGCGAACAGGAGTTAGCAAGCGGTATATCAATTATGTTTAAACGATAGTTTAATGTATTATCCATGAAATAACTTGTTTTTTTTAATGAATTATTGAAGAAATTTGCTTTTAGGTAATTCATCTTTACATCTTTTAGACGAGATAAAGTTTGAGGTTCGTCTTGATACATTCTAGATCATTATAGGTTATAAAAGAGAGTTTCAGTTCCCTGTGGATAGCATTTAATCTCACGTTTATAAGACAATCCCTGTATTATCCCTCTCTGACCAAATATTCGGTGGAAGGTTCATTAAGTTGAAGGGTAACTTAGGATACTTTCGCAAGTTCTTGCGAGATATATAAAAAGCAATGTTGTACATTTGAAAAGTAGATGCATGACATAATTTTTAACGAAATAATCATTAAACAATTATTGGACGAATACAGAGGAGCTAACCTAATAAAAGCGGGGAGACGTTAAAGGGTGTTTTTGTCACAAACAATAACCGACCATTATCCTAACATAGGAGGTTTGAGACAAGTTGGAACATGTATCTCTTCAAAAAGCCATGATATTTGATTTTCTATTTATAGTGATAAGACTGACCAATAAGCTTATAGGATTCAAAGACCAATGAAGTGTTTTCGTTTATAAACAACGACATATTTTGATATCCTCGAGCTAAGATAAGTCGCATTACTCGATATAGACTTTAATAATGAGTTTAAATCTTGGTTTAGTCCGGGATCGGTACGATGCTAATGGACAGATATTCAATTCAATTTGGCTAAACGAACATGAGAGACAACCTTGGGCACATGATGCAATAACTGAAGTTCTATACATGATGACTTCGACTCGTTATTATAGCGAGTTATCTAGGTGTTTAGACGATGAAATACATATTATAACGGATAGGTATGAACGTTCACAACATTGGTGGGATGCGTTATGTAACTGTACGTCATTGTTGATTCAGTGTCAAATCCCAGACTTGGATGAAGCGTTCTTGAGGAAGTAGTATAAGAAGCAGTACGCTTTAAAAGTGATATTCCTTGAGGTGCTTTTATGCATACAAACACAAACAGCATAAGAAAGGGTGCAGAAAAAAGGAGCGTGTTTATACAATGGATAACTTTGAACTATATGAACACTTAAAGGGATATCCTGTGACAGTATGTTCAGCGGACGAATAAAAATATAAAAAGGGACACTTCTTTATTTCTACCACGCAGACCAGCGACCAACTTGGGGAGCACTGGGTGACATTTTACTTTCCCAATAAAGGAACAGACGAATACTTCGATCCTCTTGGCAATACACCAGAGTTTTATGATATGGGGCTCGGATACGTGCGGATTTTATTGTATATATTACGTGATGTGTCGATATGCCGGATGGACTATACAAGACATAATGAATAACTTTTCCGTAAATAATCCGAAGAAATATCACAAACTTATAAAACAGTTTGCAAACAGGAATATACATGATAAATAATTCCCGAGTGTATGATTTACAATCTTTTATTTACTTTGTATGCAAAATCTTTAACAAGAAATAAAATGTTGTTAGTAGCTTTGTCTCTGTTTTCTATGCGGTATACCACATTACAAACACATTATAAGTTTCCTCATTTTGCTTTCCATTCTATTTAAATTGTTTAGGCATCCACGTCTTGTCTGATTATTTAGAGTTCTCAAATATCTACAATGTCAGTGTTACAGCAAGCTCTGGTGATATGGAGCTCCAATAAATTTGCTAGGGCGTTTTCTCCTCTTTTTGAGTCTACTTTCACTCTTTTGACTGTCTGATTGTATTTCTGATTTCTCCTCATTTCCGATCTAGCAATCTCGATTGCTTGAGCCACGGGTGTTACGGGATTGACTACTGGCCGTTGAATAGCTTTTTTTGATACCGTTGATACCATTTGTCGGGGTCTGGACTACAAGGGGTCCATTTCTGTAGTTGGTAATCGTAAACTTCTCGGGAACCCATATTTGTGTCGAATTACAAACGTAGTAGTTACTTTTCTATTATTACGTACTTCTTACATCCTTCTTACGTATGTCAATTCTAATATGATTTAATCTGTAGTTTTTCTTCATCTTCAGTTTCATCATTATCGATTCTATCAAACTCTTCATCATTCTCAACTTTCATATCCGTTTTATTAACGTTTACGTCATGATCCGGCCATATGTCGACAAACATACTTTTCCTTAAACGTATGACTTCTCGGAGAGATTCTGACATACTCATGCCGTGATGTAACCTTAACATTTTTGCTGATCTGAGAACACGTTGTTGAAAATGATCCATCTTGTATATATTTCAGCTGCTTTTTCTGAAATTAGTTAGCAACAGAATCCCGAATAGGTGTTTGGAATCGTGTGTTCCACACTGTTCGTTTTACCTCTTTCAATTCATCATCATCTTTCTCATCATCAATATCATCATCTGTATCATCATCGTAATCGTCAGATACTCCATTCCCTATTTTACGGGGAGGACCGACATAATCTACCGAATCCTCCTGGCTTCCTGATATTTCGTCATAGTTTCCTTTAAACTGTTCTTATTGATGACAAAGCCTCGTGACTGCTTGATTCGTTTCCCAGTTCCTGTTGTATACTGCCGCTGTTACCCGTTTTACTTGTGTCCAGTGCGTCACTTTTGAGACGTTTGTGTTCCGGTGTTGTCGACTTTAAATCAACCACCTGTTTCCACGTGGACGTTTTACGGCCTCTTCGAATACGTTAAGAAAATGTTGACTATTTAATGGATAGATACGCCGAGCCAATGTCATCATTTGTTGTTTATCTATGGGATTATTGAAAAGAACTTTGTACTGAGTGTTGAGAGCTATATCCCTACACGCTTTTCCCTGAGGAAAACGATTCTGAGTCAAGTATATGACGGATAGATTTCGATGGTGCGAGCCTTTTGCATACAGGTCGGCTATTCTCTGATCACACTTTGCGTCAGACATTCGTCCAGTACAATAAGTTGATGAATAGGGAATCATTCAAATGGTTGGAAATCCCCTGTCTAAATTTCGTTATCTGTAAGCGTAAGCGTAATGCGTCATAGACGGGTTGCCATTGACTATATTAAATTGGACTCGAGAAGAGTGCCAGTCCAATATGTCTTTACACGTCCGCTATGCCCTGACACAACCATCGAAAAAGTATGTTAAATTCCATCGTTTCTGTTGAATTCATTAAGGATGACTTTTCTGAAACAAATTTACCTTCCATGTGTCTGTTTTTTTAAATGTCTTAACATAGCGTCTCTCCTTCGCTATGTATATTTTTCACAAGAAAAAATATAGTTCAATACATAGCAGTGTGTTGTTATTATTTCATCGATAAGGTCTCACAATGTCCGATCTCACGATGTCCGTATATTTTCAAATGTGTATAGCGTAGTGTACACCGATGCTATCATTATTGTATTAATGATTTGTTTGATTTTATTGGTTGTTATAAATATAGTATGTAATGTAAATAAAATGTACAGTGCGTGCGTGCGTGCGTGCGTGCGTGCGTGTGTGTGGTAGCAGCAGTAGTAGTAGTTGTAGTAGTAGCCGCAGTAGTTAGACCTGTCGATCGCAATTACTGTACATTGAATAGCAGACACCTGTCAAAATATATTAACTATGGCTTCAGTTGAACGTTAACAAATCAGAGAACAGTTATTCATTACCTATCGATTTAGCGGCTATACAATATTTGGTACACTTTATACATATAAATTTACCGTATATTGTGGAGCACAAATTACCTTCATCTTAATGTTAAACTAGTTTCTTTCCTCATAAAATATTGTCTCGTCAATTTTAGAAGTCACGTTGTAGATGTTAAAATTAATTATCTCAAAACACATTTCTTCAATAATTCATTAAAAAAAACACAAGTTATTTCATGACTCGTGTACGCTTGAAACAAATCGTTAAACCCTGAAAGAGATAATGATCTTTCTTGACGAACAATATTTTGTCTGTGAAACCCTGCTCCTAATGGTCTACTGTAAGGTTATTGAAGATTTTTTGTTCTGATAAAGGTAACTGGGAGATTTTAGAAGTACACTCGTTCAGAAATTCGTCTGTCTGTTCATTCCATTCTAAAAATAGTACCATTAAGCAACACCTTGAAACATGTCTGATCTTTTCATGTCCTAAAAATAGAAAAAAAAACATTTCACCACCGCCAGAAAGATGTTTATTTTACAACATATTTCATCATCTGATGACGTCATTCCGCGCTTGCGCAGTTGTGATGCCCAACCGTGGCATGTACTACTGCCCTCATATGCCTGTAAAAAGTCGCCCGACTACAAATCAGTAGTGTTATTACTTACTGGTTCTTTGGGATCATCAATCCCAATTTGTCTGGCTTTAAAGAATAAAATCGCTTAAGCCAGTGCTAGAGGGCGTGAGAGGTGTTACAACCTATATTACTTCTCATGAACAGGCTTAATAAAACCGAGTCTCCTGCTTGTGTGTGTTGATTCAAATGGATCCCCTTTTCAGTATGTATTGACATTCACACTAGCGTTTGTTTAGTGCTGTAGGGCGGCCTTAAAAAGTCACCCGACTACAAATCAGTGGTGTTATTACTTTCTGGTCCTTTGGGATCATCAAGCCCAATCTGTGTGGCTTTAAAGTAGAATACCGCTTAAGCCGGTGATATGGGACATGAGTGGTGTTGCAATTTATATTACCTCTCATGAACAGACTCAATATAATAGAATCTGCAACTTGTTTTTGTTTGTTTCTTCCAAGGGATCCCATTTTCAGTAGTTATTGTTAATGTCATATACACATGTTTTTGCTTCAATATCGCCGCTTTCTTTAAATCCCACATGTGCATGTCATAACGTTTGTGATGAATAAATCATTGGTGTCAGCAGGTGTTATAGTGGTGTAGGTTTAACGATACGGTAATTGTTTATTTAAATACGACTTTTACGTTTAATATTATATTGCAGATATGTTACAGTATATGTATTAAACATCACAATATTACTAGCAACATAATTATGCAAATGGATTGACAAATACGACTACCCATGCGTTCCTTAAGATACCATATAAAGATATGTGATTGGACTTGTTGTATTGACATGACTGTGTGCTAAATAATAAATAGAAACAATGTTGTATATGCAGTAGGAACGCCAGCCATATGGCGTAGTAATATCTATCAAACAAGGTCACGTGATAAAATTGTACAAATGTAATCACAGTTTATAGATAAGAGGTGTATAAATCGGACCATTGTCTAAAATGACAAAATAAATCGAATTTGATTGAAAAGCGCATTATCGGCAATTTATGACAAACACAATAATGGATCTTGTTAAAGTAATTATATTCACAAAGTACATTGGTCGAACATAATTCTTGTACACTTCATGTAATTCCCATTAATATGTAATTCCCATTAATAGTTAAAGGTATTTTTCAAAAGGATGAATTTAGGCTGTTTTAAGGTTTAAATTGCCGATAATGCGCTTTTCAATCAAATTCGATTTATTTTGTCATTTTAGAAGCTGGAATAAAAACAAATACATGTACTTACCCGTAGATAAATATTTCCTCGGTCCATATGTAAAATGTCAATAAAATCGGAGAGAAGTACTTTTTTTTCCGAAAATTAACTAACATAACCCACCGTATACATGCATATACATTTACAGATGCGACTGGGTACACCAGAAATGAAATAATGTCATTATTTCAATACATATGTGTCCATGCATTACAGACTAAATCTCTAATCTATACATGCTTTGGATTTATGCCAGAGTGCTCAAATTAGATTTTAACAAACAAAATTGCAACGGTTCGTCGGGAAACAAAATCAGGATGGTGAAAATATACGTTGCAGTGTCAATTTTCTGAATCAGAAAAAAAAATTAAGTTTTAACAGCGAGAATGATTTTTTTTACGAATTTGTTCATTAGCATGTCTACCCCAAAATTTAAAGTCCTTCAGATAAAAGTACTTTTTTCCCCGAAAATTAACAAAGTACACCGTAATCGCCAAAATATAAAGAATCAGCCTCACAAATTAATGTTCACGCGGATAAAATCGTGAAATTATGAAATCATTTTTAAGAGATATATTGATTTCAGTATTGTTCAGTATTTAATAAATTATTAGAGGAGGATATTCACAGCTTTTCTCAGGGACACCATTACGGTAGTATCCCTCCGCCCCCTCACCCTCCCTCCCGCCTCCACACCGTATACATTAAGTTGTATATAGCTCAGAATGCGCTTTTTTAATCAAGTTCGATTTATTTCGTCATTTTAGATGCGAGAATAAAAACAAATAAATGTACACGTACATAAATCTTTCCTCTGTCCATATGTAAAATGTTAATGAAATCGGAGACAACAACTGTACGCGTAGGTAAATCTTTCCTCTGTCCATATGTAAAATGTTAATAAAATTGGAGACAACAACTTTATTTTTCCGAAAATTAACTAACATGACCCACCGACTCAAAGGCGGCACAATGCATATACATTTACAGGCGCGACCCGTCCGGGTACACAAGAAATGAAATAAGTCCAAACATATATTTAAAAAGTATATGTCCATTCATTCCAGACTAAATTTCTGATCTATCCATATCTTGGGTTTATGCCAGAGTGCTCAAATTAGGTTTAAACAAACAAAATTGCAACGGTTCGTCGGGAAACGAAATTAGGATGGTGAAAATATACGTTGCAGTGTTCAGAAAAAATTGCGAAAAAATGAAGTTTTAACAGCGAGAATGATTTTTTTTATGAATATGTTCATTGGCATATCTACTATAAAAATCAAAATTTAAAGTCAATCAGAAACAAGTGTTTTTTTCCCGAAAATTAACAAAGCACCCCGTAATCGCTAAAATATAAAGAATCCGCGTTCCCACGGGATACAAAATCGTGAAATTATGAAATCATTTTAAGAGATAAATTGATTTCAACTTTGTTCATTATTTAAAAAATATTTGAGTAGAATGTTCATAGTTTTTTCTGAAGTACACCATTACGGTAGTATCCCTCCAACAACCCCCAATCCCCCCACCCCCCCCCCCACCCCCCACCACCAACCCTTTCTCCCCCACCACCTCCACTCCGTACACATTAAGTTGTATATAGTTGAGAATGCGCTTTTTTAATCAAATTCGATTTATTTCGTCATTTTAAATGAGAGAATAAAAACAAAAGCGTGTACGCATAGATACATCTCTCCTCTGTCTATATAAAAATGTCAATAAAATCGGAGACAATTATTGTTTTCCCCGGAAATTAAATAGCAGGACCGTCCGACTCAAAGATGGCAACATTCATATACATTTAGAAACACGACCGGGTACAAAGAACAAATAAATAATTTCGTTATGTAAACACATATATTTAAAATGTATGTGTCCAAGTATACCAGACTAAATATTTGGTAACAACTATACATACATTGGGTTGATGTCAGAGTGCCCAATTTATTTTGACAATCACATTTGCAACTGAAATCATGATGGCGACACTATACGTTGCAGAGTTCATTTTCGGAATCAGAAAATAAGAGCGCTAAACTAATATAAGTGTAACAGGCAGAATTCTATTATTTTAACTGTTCATTAAGACTCGAGTTTTAAAGAAAGCAAGATTTGCCTGTGTCCCTTTAACCAAGTAAATACATGACTGACGAGAAACAGACATGCTAGTGTGAGTAACAAACATTATATAGTGTATTATGTGAAACACTGTACGCGTGAATCCAAAAAGTACGGGTCTGTTATGTAAATATTATGTAGGGCATATATAGTTTTTTTAAACTTATACATTACAATATAAAAAATATATAATTTTAAAACAAACATGTTAAACATTTCCTGAAAATATATAACAACGATAAACACTTTATTCAGAGAAAAAACAATTCACGAAAAAATTACACGTTTGTTTTCAGCAGTTACAAACTACTATATTCTGCGAATATGGCTTCAGGGAAAATTTGAATAAGTCTGTTTTCATCAAATAGAATGTTTTGTTTGTTTTAACACAACTTTTTAATTTATGATTTAAAGAAAAAATGGATGATCGAAATATATTTCTTGCACATAGTTGAATCCTGTAATTTAACAACAAGTGGTTTGGTTCACAGGCGACTGTATCGGTGAACAAAACTACTTGTTTTACTCAGTGAATTCAACATTGTGCAAGAAATATAAAAAATCAAAAGGATCGTCCACCAATGAAGTTTCAAGACATTTACTTTAGGTGAAGAGGAAAAACTGTGTGTGCAAGACTTTTCATTTACTGAGTTCAAAATAAATAGGGATTATCACCTCACCAAAGGCAGTCAAAGTATGACGTTTTATGAAATTAGCTTTAGAGAAAGTAGAGTTTCAGTGCGGACACGATTTTTCATGATCAGGTCAGGGTGACATTGACCTTAGATTTACTGACCTCAACATTAATAAGGGTCATAGGCAGTCAACCCATGACGTTTGAATATATTTGCTTCATTGAAAATAGAGTTATGGTGCGGAAAATGGTCTTCATGATTGGGTCAGTGACCTTGACCTTTGATCTCAAACTAAATTAATTCTCTCATCAAATGCAGTCAAGCCATGTAGTTTCATGATACATGTATTTGCTTCAGTAAATAAGGAGTTACATTGTGGCCAAGATATTTCATGATCGTTTCACTGAGGGAAGCATTGACCTTTGATCTACTAACCTCAAAATCATCAAAAGGTGTAATAGTCTTATCATAGGCAGTCAACCCCTGAAGTTTCAAGAGATTTCCTTCAGGAAAAGAGGTTACAATGCGGACAATGCGGACAATGCGTTTCATTATCTGATCAGTGACCTTCTTGACCTTTGACCCAATAAAAATAAAAATAAACTCTTGCCACAGGCAATATCCATGCATTAAGTTTCATGAGACTTGCTTTAGGAAAGTCGAATTACAGTTTACAACATTTTATACTATCATGTTACGGTGACCATGACCTTTGACCAGCTGAAGGCATCATTCTCTCAACAAATGCAGCAACCCATGAAGTTTGATGAAATTTGCTTCTGCGGAAGTAATCCGTGCGGACAAGGCTTTTCATTATTGGGTCACGGCGCCACTGACCTTCAAAATTCGATATGCACATACTGATGCTTCGCACAAAGTTTCGCCAAATCGAACACGTAGCGCAGACACGATTTGTGACAGACGAATGAACGAACGAACGGAAAGGCCAAATATAATCTGTCTCACCTACCACTTTGTGGTGGAAGACATAATTATAAAGACAATATTTTAGTTCAGATGTATTCTTTATTAAACAAAGAATTGAGAGAACATGAATTTCAGCATTGACTCTCGTCAGTGGTTTACATGTCGTCTTCTTCCACATGACTTGCAGTCTGAAAGAAAATAAACACATATAATAAAAAGTTAATTTAATTCGAGTATTCGATTTGCATCCGGTGTTGCGAGGGGGATGGGCATGTTTAGGGGAACGGGACATTTTTAGATTTAATTATTGTTTAACGCCTCATCAACACGAACCGCCCCAGAGAGAGGGGAACGATACATAGGTAGCCAGGAACCCTGCCCTACGCTTACTATAATTAGATACCTATGGTTCTTTAACGTGCTTGGAGGACAGAATCCGATACACAGGACCACCCGGTTTACGTTCCCATTAGACGGACGAGGCTAGGCTGTCTTGCCTGAGGCCACATCGAAGTAACCCAGTGGCGCCAGAAAGAATTTAATCAGTGTTGTTCACTGAATTCAAAGCCAAATATGCTATCCACTGGACCACAACGTCCCTTGACAAAACTCAGTAAATGGCAAAAGCAAATAAAGGGTCAATACATATTATGTTTTGCATCATTGATCTGACAGAGACATGATTACTCACTTAAAGTGGCACACAACAATTTTAATGTTTTTCACCCAACAGTAAAGCAAGAATATATTATAAGAAAGTTAAATCTGATAGAGGCTGCAATGTTCCAAAAGCCATTTATTTAGTAAAAGCGAAAAAAAAACACTCTTTGCCAAAAATCTAAAATTGTTGCATTTTACACGTTTTGTTCTTATTTTACTTTAATGACTTAGTAAGGCCATTTTACATCGGGAGAAAACATTAACATACAATTATTTATTTTCTCTCTAATTTTCGGGGAAAAAACACAATTAAATAGGGAAGTTGTTAAGACACTTTTATAGATGTTTGGTCTGTTTTGATATGTGAAAATGTGTAAAACAGACTCAAGATCGGCAATTTGCTCTGTGTCCCTTTAATAAATGGGAGACTCATCACTTCAGAATTAGAACATAATCATATTGTAATTTGTTGATGTTAATGGGACACACGGCATTCTTGAAGTATTTATCAGGCATTAACACTAGCATCTCCATTTGGCATTTATTAACCTGGTATCATTTTAACTTTAAACCTGCTGGCATTAAACTAAATAAACATGTTCATTTTGTCTTCGTTATTCTATCAAATACTTAACTATATTGACTTTCTTCTGAGCTATTCTAATAAATAATATTAATAATTGCACAAACGATAATTATGTAGAAAACTGACTGGACCCAGAAGTTTTAAACAAATAAACACTGCCGTGTGTCCCTTTAACACAACTTTTTTTCGCATGTATTCAGTTTACACGAGCTCACATATAAATTAAGGGCCATAACTCTGCTGATACGGTCAGATCTGGCTGGTTTTCGAACTTGTCGGAGCTTTCATTGATATTAACAATCTGGCAAAGGTTGGTAAAGATCGAATGAAAAATCCCTTTCGTCTCCACGAGGTGAAATTTAACAGACGGACGACAAACGACGGACAACTCGCCATCCAAAAGTCGCGCGCTCGAGATACTAAGTCGAGGGCTCGAGATACTAAGTCGAGCGCTCGAGTTACTAAGTCGAGCGCTCGAGATACATAAGTCGAGTGCTCGAGTTACTAAGTCGAACGCTCGAGATACTAACTCGAGTGCTCGAGAGACTAAAGTGGAGCGCTCGAGATACTAAGTGGAGCGCTCGAGATAAAAAATAAAAAGTGTCTGTCCTAAACAGGCCACGGTAAAAAACACTTATAGTGATATGAACTTTCTATCGATCTAATATGAAATTATTCAGTACACACCACTTTAGATCGTACATATTTAGGCATTGACTGATATTTATTAACAAACACATTTTAAAGACAAAACAAATACCTTGAAAATGGTCCTCTACTCTAGCAGCAGATACAGTAATCTCAAATCCAGTTTGCGCAAACATCATTGAACATGTCAATTTCTGTCAAACGACACGCTGCTCTGTGTTTACACATTTGTGAATTGGACGTTACTTCATCCGGTAAAGTATCAGGTTTTATATAATTCACGGTATGGGACACTGTACGCGTGTTTTTAGACTCCACCCGTAGTGCTCACTCACCAAGCAATTTGTAATAACGACGCAATTTGTAATAAAACATTTTAAAGTTCATTCTTCCGACGAATTTTAAATCAGAAGTATAGAAGTAAGTATTATGTAGAGATATATTACAAGTAAACTTTCGGATTCGAACACTAAACTGATTTTTTAAAAGTTATTACAAATTGCGTCACTCCGACATGTTCATTCGACGCAACTTGTAATAACTTTCAAAAAATCATAGTTTGGTTTTCGAATCCGAAAGTTTACTTGTAATCTATCTCCACATATCTATATCTATACTTCCCATGTAAAATTCGTCGGAAGAATGAACTTTACAATTTTATTACAAATTGCGTCGACTGAACATGTTGGAGTGACGCAATTTGTAATAACTTTCAAAAGGTCATGGTTTGGTGTTCGATTACGGAAGTTGACTCGTTATATATCTCTGCATAACTATATCTATGCTTCTGATGTAAAATTCGTCGGAAGAATGAACTTTAAAATTTGTATTAAAAATTGCGTCGCTATTACAAATTGCGTGGTGACAGTGCTCGCCGACGTAGCGCGCCCAATTCTGAAGCGACCGTTCGGGTGTAAAAAAATGGCGTCTGTTTTAATTGAAAATTCGTAAAATAGTCCTTAAAATACAAAGAAATAGTCCATGTTCGCGGAAGAAAAATGCGAATAAAACTGATATGATATAGATCCGTGGCGCTCCTACTGATGATATAGTTTTCACTGGAAACATTTTTCTCTTGTCCATATTGTATACAGGCTTTAAACTTTGCCAGAATCTACAAACCTATTACTATTAAAGTAAATATGACTTAAAGAAAATGGAGGCATACAGCCGAACAATATTTATTAACGAGAGTTCTGAAACACTTGGAAACTAATTATAAAATCGGATGATAAATAAGAAAAGTTATGATCATTTTTCGGAACGAATATAGGAGCCGCCATTTTGAAAACTATGCCATAAGATACATTGAATATTTAGAAATACAATAATTTACTGGTTTATAGGGAAGAAAATAACAGTAACTGTATGAAAAAAAAGGTATAATAAAGCGTAGTAATGCATTATATGACAAGTACAGAATGTTCTATTCATTTGCAGTGATTTATTTTGCTTTAAAATATATTTATCAATATTTCGTATATGATAATTAGAAGTATGGCGTCTAAATGGAAGCTCCCATATCCGTTTTAGAACAACCTCCTTCTTTGTTTATCATTCGATTTTGATAGTTCTTTTACATTTTTTCTACTTTTTTAGAACTCAATAACAAAGATTGCAAGCCTACATTATCTTCAAGTGGGAGGTCATGTGTATTTGAATATATAATGAACCGAAAAAGGATTTGATAGTAAGATTATGATGTCCCCGAATTCGTTTTTATGCTTCTCTATACGGGCGGATGCAAAACAACCCTAATAATGCGCTTGTAATCCGTTAAGCAATTCAATTTCATTTACGTTCATGCCGGATGTATTAATAAAACAGAACTGTTTGAATTGCCATCGAAACGCTTTTTACCAGGAAACAGTGACCGACAACCAAATCTACAGGGATTACTGAGACAATCTATTTACTGTCGACGCGTGTAACGCATAATAAGCAGACTTTCGTTAATGTCGTGGATGAATCAACAGAATAATTGAAAACTATATCGTCACTGGTGCCTGGTATAATCCAAATGAATGTCATCATACAACACGTGACGAGAATACAACGGTCATGAATGAAATGCTGAAATAGTTAAGCAGACTTTGCACATTTCATTAGAATAAAGATATGCTCATAGATTTTCATTTAAAGCAATCAAGACGAACAAATTCGGCATTTAGCGTAGGTAACGTAAGTTAACGTCATTACACTTCATGAAGAAAAAACAAAAAGGAGACGAATAAACAATATAGAACATTTTGATAATCTACTTGATAAATAGAATACCATGTCAATAAAACAATAATGAACCTTTAGGGCCATGCTTTGAGCAGGCGTCTTAACATTGAATATGACGGTAAATAGTGGCAATCTCGTAGTCATCAACTTATTTAGAGAATTTTATTTAAAGGTGATACAATGTAGTGATATTTTATATTATATACTTTCCAGTGAAATAGTGAACTTCATGATTAAAATAAAACCTTATATTTTCATTGTTTATATCAGATGTGAAATACCGAAAATTACGTAATGCCGCTGTTGACGTTGTTGACTTATTGACGTCATTGTTGTGGTGCATTATGTTTTTTCTGCATACGTTTCAAGGTTGGGAGTATATAATAAATAGAATATTTGTTGGTTTGTCGTGAATATAGGATTTATTTTTATCTCGAAGTAAGGAAACTCGCAAATTTTCACTCGTGCTAAAGCACTCCTGGTCCAAAACTTTTTTGACAGAGTATACAATAGAATGCATGTTTTGTCAGAGATAATCCTCAAACTGCCCAATCTTTCAGAGAAACACATGTTTCTCTGAAAGATTGGACAGTTTTCGGCTTATCTCCTCTACTTAATTTTATATGAGCGTTCAACTTAGGCCTTGCAAAAAGTTATTTGTGTTTAGGGTAACCCGACCCTACCTATTTTTTTCTGGTGAAACCTAGCATTTTTTCCCCCAATTTACCAGAAATATAAAAATCAAAGCTGTTTTGGGTATAAAATGCTATGTCCCTATATATATATATATATATAGAGAGACATATTTGCGAACAACCAAGGAACAACCAAGGACGAACAACCTTCGGATGGACGAACTATGTCAGGGCGTCTACCTATGATGAGAGACACATAAATCAAACGTATGCATTCACTACCTAAAATGGATCACATCATAACACACACGTCTGGAGGCACAATTAAGGACTATCGGTCAGCCATCTTTGATCCAAAAAATCCAAAATCGATGAGATATGGTCAAGTGAATTTTTCAACGATGTACGCATTTTAGGCACGAGCAATGTCAACCATAAAGTACATGACAGTAATTCAACACTTTTGATATGAATATAATATTAAATAGGATACTTATATGGCAGAAATTGTGCGCTTTATATTCGAAAAGTTTGGTGCAGTTTTACTTAAAGTTGTTTTGTTTTTCATGTGAAATAAACTGGTCCATAAAATAGTCCATTTATCCAGCGAGTGCAGACGAGACATCATTTCTGAATAAAATAAGCCATGTTATCACATCATCCAAAATTTGAAGTACACCATTGTTAAAAATGGTTAACGCTCGTGCATTATCTTCCCGTACACATGCAAAACTCATGCTCTATCCTATACTTAGGTCATGATTTTTCGTAAAGCTGGTATATTGCCTAGGAACCTGCGATTTTGTATGATGGAAATGAAATTGAAATTGTTAAGTCGTTTTACTACCTTGGTGTTGTCTTTACCCAAGGTGGGTCTTTTAATGAAACACAGATCACTTTAGCAGGCCAAGCACAGAAGGCTATTTTTAAACTGAATAAATATATGTATAAGTTTACAAATATCTCTATTAAACAAATATCTCTATTAAACACAAATTGAATTTATTTGATAAGCTTGTACTTCCGGTATTGAACTACGGATCTGGGCCCTGTTTTATTTAAAACCTTACGATTAGTCTCAAATTTTAAAATCGTTTTTCACCTAACCATTCAATGTAGACAATTGTGTGTGCACGTACTGCAGAAATATCACCTGTTTAAGAAAATGAAATGAAATCACGTTTATTTGAAAAGTGTAATTGATAGTGAAGCATTTAAGAAATTGATTTACGATCAAAACGGTCGTAAGTTGTTTCATAATTCGGGGCCCAGAAGTATGGGGATTTTCTACGGCTTTAAATATTGAAAGAGTGCATACTCTTTTTTGTAAGAAAGTATTAAAAGTTAAAAGATGTACACAAAAACATTTTGTATATGGAGACCTAGGTAGGACTAATCTAATTAATCAAATGTATTTAAATATTTTGAAATACTGGTTAAAATTATTGGATGTCATGAAAATAAAACATGTTTATAATCTGATGAGACGTGATGCTGAGTTACATCAAAATAAGAAGAACTGGGTCACTTTATTAAAACATGTATTAGCCTCATTTGGTTTTTATGATGCTTGGCTTTTCCAAGGTGTAGGGAACAATGATTTATTTATTTACAGTGTTAAACAACGGTTACACGATATCTTTATTCAAGATATGCACTCCCGTTTGGAAAATTCAAGCGGCGCTAATTTTTACACATTGATAGTAGATAACTATGTTATGAAACCTTACTTATATGAATAAACCAAAGTATAGAAATGCATTATCAAGACTAAGGCTATCATCTCATAACTTACAAATAGAAGCTGGGAGATGGCATAAGCCGAATAGCATACCAATAAATGAACGTAAATGTATCACATGTGCAACACTAGATGATGAGTATCTCTTTGTTATTGAACTTTCATTATATAACGAGTTAAGAGAAAATATATAAAGAAGTATTATTGGAAAAGACAAGAATGTTTAAATTTTTGGAACTTTTAAATAGTGAAAATCACAAAATTATAAAAAAAATATCTGAGTGTCTTAGTTTTTAAAGCCTTTGAGATAAGAAGGCTAAATGTGTTAGATAATAGTAATTAGTGTACAAAACACATTTTATTATTAAAATATATGAAACTTACTCTTTAATATTAAGATCAGTTAACTTAAAGTTGTTTTTGTTTTGTTCTGGTTTTTTAACAAAGATTTCAACGTTATTAAAGTGTTTTTGATGTTTTCTATAAAAGGTGAAATAAAGTTATTAGGGATTTAAATGACTGTCATCTTCTCGGCATATATTATGAGATTAAAGACTGTTTAAAATGTATTAACAATAACAATACCATGCATGACTGAAAATATTTCTTGAATTGTTACTTTCAAAAGCTCTAAAATTATATATCGTGTTGATGTTGAAACACTAGTACTTTTGCATAAGTACACATAACTATTGCATGTACCTGCTGTCAACCTTATATATATATGTTTTTTATCCTCATGGGTCTAATGACCTTTTTGGAATTTTGCTGAATAAAATGTTACAAAATGATTCAATACTGTAAAGACTGTAAAGAAGTTGATAAACTTTACTTGGGATGTCATAGATAAATTAATTATGATTAAATGTAACAACCCTTCTCATTAATAAAATATGATAATCAATTATTTCACAATGGTATATTTTAGTAACTGCGGAACACAATTATAAATAACAATTCAAAAATAAGAATTCACAAGAAGTCGAAAAACTTACTTTTAAGACTAACTTCATTCAATGTTTTAAATATTAAAACTGTACTATATTTATTTTGTTTCCAGTCCAACCCATAACGATTAGTAACCCATCAATTCCGTGAAAGATATGTATAATTGTTTATATTCAATTATAGTATCGCGTTTAGACACCTTAAGTACAGCATGTAACCAGTGAATTGCTCGGTTAAGCGAATTACTCCTTTCAAATGTCATATGAAACAGTTAATTTGTCACCTGGGATCACATCAGATCACAAAGTTGAAGCTACTGCAGCATGACACTACATATTATTATACCTCACATAAAACGCTCATAGACAACAATGTAGAATTTCTTACTATCTGACGCAAGGGTGATAGTACATTGGTGATAGTAAAGCGCAGGGTGAACCACATGCGCAGCATTGATGCGCGTTGTTGTGCATACTGTTTCGGTGAGGTCATCGGCTCGGTTTGGTGAAATTTGCCATTTATAACTCATCATAACTTCAAAAGTACTTTACCCATCTCAATAAACGAACACTCATTTTCTTAGTTACATTATTTCTAATCCAACGATATAACTTTCATCGCAACTTTTTAATAAAAATGTTGTTTTGAAAAGGAAAAAAAATATATGTACCGAAAATTAACCTTATTTTGGCCATATTCGGTTTGTTGGAGCATTTGTACGGCTTGTTGGAGCAGATTTTAAGATAAGCGATAAACCATGGCAACAAGGTATGTGCTTTTCTTCATATTATCTTCTTCTAATGTAATTCATTGTATAACTTCAAATTCTATATATGTCTGTCTTTCATATTTGCACACTGTTTTCCAAGCAGGGATCATATTGTGTGTTAAATGCGACTTAATAACTTCATGTTGCCTTTGTTTTTGCATTTTATTTTGGAAAAAGTAATCATAACTTATTATTCGCTGGAATATAGCCATCAGTGGTTTGATATAGAGTACATGGAGTAGATTGGACATTATTCGTGATTTTTTTTTAAAAAAAGGAAAACATTATGAAGATAGAACGCAAATTAACTATTAAAGAGGACATTGTACGCTTTGTTGGGATAACGAAAATTATCAGGAGTACGATTTGTTGGAGTAGGGGTGTACGCTTTCTTGGAGCACGGAAAAAACATCAGTAAGTCTGAAATTGTTTGTTATTATCTACTTCCGTGTATCTAAAACGATTTCTTGACCTATCAGGTACGTCATTTTCAAAATTGGTGTACAGAAGTGTAAATGTTAAAACGGTGCTATTAAAACAATGTTTTTATAAAAAGATAACCTGATTGTAACGATCCAGTTATAGTGGTCTTATCCCTTGAACTTTTTAGATTGAAATGGATTCCGCAAACTATTCAGTGATCACCGTTCTGTTTTATTATGATTATGCCATGGTATGTTGTCCGTCGTCCGTCTGTCCGTCCGTTTTGATCTCAACACCTAGTGCGTTCATTTTGTATCCGATCTTTACCAAACTTGGTCAGAGTCGTAATATTAATGAAAGGTCAGACGAGTTCAAAAGTCATCAATATCGGATTATAAACATCAGAGTTAAGACCCTTGATTGAATGATTGTTTTTATATTTTGCCTTGTCAACACCTTCATTTTGCATTCGATCATTACCAAACTTGGTTAGAGTCTTGATATTGATCAAAACCTATTTCCATCAAATTTGTCAGAATTTAAGATGTTTGTCGAGGAGTTAAAACCATTAACAGACCTTACAGACACCAAACAGACTCAGACGCCAGTAGAGCGATACAGGCCCTCTTGAGCTTCTTGCTTCGGAAAGTATTATAACAAATAAGTTGCATATTTTTTGCAAAGCGCAAACGTGTTTTGTTACACTAATTTAACGATGTAATGTCATTATCCATTGAACCCATCCAACCAAGTGTACACTGAAGTGTTCCTGTGAGCCCAACAAAGCGTACCCGGCTACAACAACAAAGCGTTCACCAGTAAAAAAAAATACAGAGTCAAACACTTGTGGATATTGAGCTTATTTCATAAAATATCGATGTGTGCTCAGGTGACCATCAATATCTAATTTCTTTGATGCAATGAATATAGTTTCTTAAAATTCTCCGGCCATGTATTGTTTCATGAGCATGTTTATTTTTATTTAAATCGAAATCAATACACAACAATATATATTTACAATTCACACATTGCAATATCAGTGAAAAGCGAGAATAAGATTTTATTTGATGACTTAATAACTTCATGTTGCCTTTGTTTCTGCATTTTATTTTGGAAAAAGTGAACTTAGATTCAGGTAAATTAATCCACAGGTAAATGTATTTATCAATTATCTGGTAATAGTTATGCAGCTATACAATTTAGATTTACCTCATTTCTCCGTACAGTCACGCAGTGGTAAACATAGTTTCTACGTCATGCAAATAATACTTATTTTACATACAACTTAGTAGCGGTTTTAAATATATGTTTCTCTCCGGGACTATCAAGAAATGTTCATACGATGTTTAAGAGTTAAATTTTTTAATTGAAAATACTACCATTCATATTTAAGATATTCTCAGTTTTCAGTATATATCTGCAGATTGGATTCGAAATCATATTTTTTGCTTTTCCACGAGAGTGACTTTTAATATAAATATTCTAGAACATTTCTGTCGAGAAAAATAGTTTTAATCAAATGGAAATACAATTATTTTCAAAAACTGTACCTGTCATCATCGTTCATTCTCTTGGTTTGCTCCAACAAGTCGTACATAATGCTCTAACAAACCGTACACTCCTACAACAACCCGAATATGGCGTACACTGGATGGACACAGTGATCATGAATGTGATATTTATATATTAGCATTATCATTATGGGAATTAACTTTACAATGGTTGCCCTACAGTGTATACACTATAGGTAAAGTGCCAATCGAGTTTGAGTTTGTAGATATCAACACGTTAGTTTGTAAACAGACATATGATGGTTTGTAGATGTGGAAACCCATATTTGGCAAAATATCGTAATTTTTTGTACTTATTCTCCATATAACACTGTACACTGCCTGTCTGTGTTTTACATTTAGACAAA
The DNA here is from genome assembly GCA_037043455.1 of Cyrtodaria siliqua. Lineage (NCBI taxonomy): Eukaryota > Metazoa > Mollusca > Bivalvia > Adapedonta > Hiatellidae > Cyrtodaria > Cyrtodaria siliqua. The sequence continues at coordinate 71,988 of JAWPHD010007571.1, forward strand.
GTACGCGACTTTCAAGTGACCACATCGAGTTTACGGTGTGGAAAGGGCCCTGTTTTATTAAAAATCTTACGATAAGTCTCAAATATTAAAATCGTTCCCTATTATCACCTAAGCATTCAATGTAGACACTTATGTGTGCACGTAGTGCAGAAAGATCACATGTATAAGGAAATTAAATGAAATCACGTTTATTTGAAAAGTGTAATTTATAGCGAAGCATTTAAGAAATTGATTTACGATCAAAATGGTCGTAAGTTGTTTCATAAAACGGGGCCCTGAATTTGATGTTATCATGTGGTTTATACGGTAAGAACTAGTATCTATGAGCTTTACTGCCTTATATTTCATCAAAATACATTTGTTGGATCAGTTCAATTGTATTTCAATATATAAACATTTAGTTCACCTGTTCCCTATGTTCAAAGTCACAGTCGGTAAAAAAACAGCTTTTTATTCATTTTAACATCTTAGCGAAATTGTCAGGGTATATAATGTATCGCTCGACCGTTTACCCATTCCTCCGTCCATGTTCTGTCTGGTGGTTAATTTATTTTGTTAAGTTCAACCATTTGCCCTACATACTTCATATTTCATGAAAATATATATAAACTAAAATAATTAACGGTCGCCTCTATATTAATTGTTTGAAATAGTGTTTGTTAAAAGTTCTGAGCTCATGGATATTCATGGACATATCAATGTTTATTGACGAGACACATTTAAATAAGAATCCACACATATATTCAGTAATATATTGATTATTTATAAATAAAAAGTAAAATTATATGTTATTGAACTTCAGCAATACTTAATCGATTATATTTTTGTTATAAAATTGGTTGATGAAATAAAATAAATGTTGCGAGCTTCATATGCAAGCTATAACTTCATTCATTATAATATATATATATACTGAAGGGATAAAGAAACGCAGGGTAAACTTTGAAGATGATTCTAGGTAAGATGTCGAGTATAATGTTCAATATTTTTAAGTAATAATGAAGATTAATGCATGCAGAACAAACTTCAAAAACAATGATTTGTGTCTGGTAAGTGATTTAGGAGTAATTGAAGGGAATTAAAGGGGACCCCCTGTAATCTGAAATCGAAATGGACTGATTGTGGGAACTGACTCGTCAATACTGGGTATGTCCCCCGTTCGCTCTTTCCACAGCCCTGATTCTCCTAGGCATGGAGTTCATGAGTGATTTTATCCTCCTCATTGGGATGTTGGCCCACTCTTCCAAGAGGGCTGCTCTCAGTTGGACCAGAGTAGCAGGGGGATGCTGGCGTCGTCGAACCCGTCTACTACTACCTTTTTAAGTAAAGCGCGAAATGGGAGCAGATGTGTGTCATGGACATATTTTCTAGTTATACGTTGTTTGTAGGATTACACATTTTGCTACGATTTTAGTAGAAAAAAAACATTCATTATATGAAGATTGCAAACACGTTTACCTTATTAATATATGTGTTATTTTCTCTGTTGTTTGGCAGTTAGTGTATATACGTAGGTAGAAACTATGTACATGGCTACCTTTTGTCTAAATGATGAATCTAATACAAGAACATAAGAAATGTTACAGTTTTAAAAAGTCACCAAAACCATTGAAAAACTAGCGCTCATAGCAAACATACCATCGACAAACTAGTGTATAACTTTAACAAACCAGCGCATATACATATAAAAACTTATATAAATAACTATTTCGTTACATACTGCTACAGTATATCATTTAATTAAACAAGTATGAAAGAAACAGCATTTAGACAAAGATATTTAGAAGAAATGTAATAACATTATATACCATACATTTTTCGCTATGACTAATATAATAAATGAAATAAACATATAAAACATACAGCACCATGTCGTCAAAGTGATCAGAGTTAAAAGCAGGTAAGAAAATGTAACTTAACGGTTGAAGCAAATGAAATACCGTAAAAATACTGTGTTTGTTAAAATGTTCAATGCCAATTCAATCCCATGATGCAACTGAACCTGTCTACAAACTAGCGTGTTGATATCTACAAACTCAAATTCGATTCGAACTTACCTACAGTGGTATATATAGTCGTAATGCACTAAACGGCGTACAAACTAATCGCTTTATTAAAGCTACACAATCCCTATTTTAACTGGTAAATATGAATGAGTCACGTGTGAAGTAGTTTCAAATCGACGAACACCCCAAAAGTCGATATATAAGGCAGAAATCGATGCGTAAAATTTCACATATTTATTTAGCCTCCGTACAGGTAAAATCGATAAATATACGGCCTCAGAATATATGTGATAGCAAAAGAAATAGTTGCCCAGAATGGGATTTGAACCACTGCCTTGCACTTTTAAGTTTTGTAGGACGTACGCTGAACCACTAGACTACGGCTATTTATTGGTATGTTGTAGCATTTTAACACTAAAAAGGCATTACGTAATAACTAGCGCGCACATACAAACTCATCAAGAGCTAAATAACAAGTCCAGATATGGTTGTTTTGAGGCGAAGTATTAGTTTCATATTGATAACATACAGTATTACACCTGCCAATGTTAATTTACACGTGCGACACGATAGATTGATCCATCTTGAGTTGCGTTCAAATAAAGTTATTTTGCCTCATAATAAATGGTAGTTTAACCATACTATTTTCTCAAGTAGCGTTATAGTTCAGTGGATAGAGCAACTGACATGAAATCAGAAGTTGTGTGTTCGAGCCCCGCAAGTGGCTAACGTTTTTTTCTGTAAAAAATACTGTTACCTGCGTATACGTACGATATGCACTGGTCGATGTATGGAACGCCATGGCTGCCTTAAGATCAACATTTCTCTATACTGCAGTGGTTTTGTCATGATATGAGGTGCTGATATTATATGATGTGGTTACGTAATTATATGATGTGGTTTTATCATTATATGAGATGGTTGCGGCATCATATGCGGTGCTTATATCGTTATATGCGGTGGTTCTGTTATTATATAAAGTGGTTATGTCGTTATATGATGTGTTTTTATTATGTCGTTATATGAGGCGATTTTATCATTATATGATGTGGTTATGTTATTATATGATGTCGATATCTAATTATATGACGTGTTTCTATCATTATATAAGGTGGTTGCTTCATGATATGTGGTCCTCATATCATTATATGAAGTGGTTCTGTCATTATATGATGCCGTTATGTTATTATATGACGTGGTTTTGTAAATACACGTGTTTCTTCTATAATCATATGAGGTGGCATTTTATTATACGACGTGGTCTCATCAATATACGTTTTTTCGTCACGATACTTCGTCAATATACGTCTTTTCATATACGTCTTTTTATTATGATATGACTTCATTCGGCAAGCTGGCTTCTATCGGTTCCAGGATTTAATTGATCATGTTTCAGCTGCGCTTTGTTCTTCGAGTAAATGAAATTTTGTCAACTATTTGATGTGTATCCTACGTATATATGCAAACCACCTGACCGGACTACTTTATCCCCCATAATTCCAAGCGCAAAACACGAGAGATGAAACTAGTATCGATCGAGGGCGAGAATGTCCCGGATGATGTCTATTCTCCACATCACGGTTACAGAGTTATATATACATTTTATTAAATTATATAACCTGCTTTTTTCCTTTACTTACATCTTTCAACTTTAACAGCATTTAAATAATATCAAATAGTTGACAAAATTTCATTTACTCGAAGAACAAAGCGAAATTATATTTTATTTAATCTTATATGCCAATACCTTTGTTAAAGGCCAGCACTGTCATGAAAACAATTTTCTTTGAATCAAACTTGTGGGCAAACTTATTCCCAATGATTTGGTTTAAACAGCATTTCCGGGTCTTGTGGTTAAAACTTTGAGTTAACACAGTTTTGTTATATTGAAATAAACAGAGAATGACCTCATCACCACAAAAACAGAGAAAATACGCTGATCTTTTAACTCATTGTTGCGCCATACAGCTTTGAAGAACGAATATTTTCAGATTACCTCCCTTTATAATAAAAATATAGTGATTTCGCAATTTGAATAAAACATGTTTTAGCAGCAACAGACAAACTTTGTTTTTTGATGATTATTAATATCGATCAGAATGCTTGAGTGATAAGTATAAAATGATGAAATTGTATCTAGATTGGTGTATAAAGTGTAACAAAGTCAACCCTATGCAAATCACACCTTAAAAGAGGGACGTTTCTATTTTTACTGAGTATATAATAACATAACGGCATCATATAATGACAGAACCACTTCATATAATGATATAAGGACAACCTATCATGACGCAACCACCTCATATAATGATAGAAACACGTCATATAATTAGATAACGACATCATATAATAACATAACCACATCATATAATGATAAAATCGCCGCATATAACGACATAACCACTTTATATATGAACAGAACCACGACATAACCACTTTCTATATTAACAGAACCACCGCATATAACGATACAAACATCGCATATAATGCCGTAAGCATCTCATATAATAATAAAAACACATCATATAATTATATAACCACATCATATAATATCAGCACCTCATATCATGACAAAACCACCGCAAATAATAATATCAGCACCTCATATCATGACAAAACCACTGCATATAATTATATCAGCACCTCATATCATGACAAAACCACCGCATATAGCGAAATGTTGATCTTAAGGCAGCCATTGCGTTCCATATCGATGTCTATACAGTAAATCATTTCCTGCGCTATATTTGCTCGCTTAAATACCCGATTTCGAAATGAGCTGGTGAACATGAAGTTACAAATAAGGACACGCCTACAAAAAGAAATCGATTGATATAGAGACTTTATAGCTTTAAGGTCCTATTTCCCAACACTAAATGATCACCGAAAAGGCATGGAAAACGTGCTTATTTACTGCTAACATGCTACATGACCCATTAGCTCTGATATATAAACTGAGGTCCGAATAAAGTTTTCTCTTTGAAAAGCATAGTTATATTGAACAGTCCAGGGTAAAGCAGAATATAATTCTTCGAACTTTATTTTTATAAAGAAAAAAAGCAAACTAACAAGTAAGCTGTACTAAATACCGCAACACTTTGTTGATAATTCATTGTTTTTAGAAGATAAACACACCAAAACATAAGGAAGGAAACACCTGTTTTTACGTTAAACTATGTTGGTTTCATACGAAAGCTGTATAAGGAGGACCTCATAAACTGAAACAAAATTGAATACCACCATTTTCTTATGCAATTGTATGTCTAACTGTGATTTACAGTTACATATAACAATTAACCAACCCACAGCCCCAATAGGCTGTAAATAGGTCCTTAAGATGCAGTTCAAAAGATACTACAGAAATTATGCTTTGAACGTTTAAGAACTAAAAATTAAAAATTCTTCGATTTTATCAAGTTCCGAAGTTCCGATAAGTTAATTGGATATTTGTTTTACATATTTGACTCAGATAAAATAGATTAAAGCAACAATTTCGAATATACACATGCTTTAGTGTTGTTCTACACCCCCCACCCCCAATTTCGAATATACACATGCTTTAGTGTTGTTCTACACCCCCCCCCCCCCCCCCGCCACACACACACCCACCACCAACCACACCCACACAAATACTTAACCCCCCCCCCCCCCCGCGCGCACACACAAACACACCACCAACCACACGCACACAAATACTTAAAACCAGAGGGCCAAAATGGCACTAAGTCGCTCACCTGATGATAAATATAATTGTCAAACAAGCTTATGATTCATAACAGAAAATTAGATCACGCAGTCGATGGCGCAAATTATCGCGTGTTCACGCCAAGTAAGTGTATTTGCTAATCAACACCTTAGTACCCACCTTAGAATATGTCAGTAATGTGTTCGTTGTTTGTGTATTTCACGCTTGATTAGAAATACGGTTAAACTGCAAAATAACAAGTTGAACACATTTCAAAGCTTTTAGGTCGATGTGTTCCTTAGAAATAAATTAAAAGGGTACATAGGATTTTGTTAAGTACTTCGAATAAGTGCAGCTATCAATGTTACTAATTCTTAAATATGCCAACTAAAATTATTTTGACATCATGGTTTACTAGCATTGATACAAATACGTTTGCAAAAGAAATTTTCGAAATATTTAATGTTAACGCCGAATTACAGTTACTTGAATTTCAAACTATATTCAATTAAAAGGGAGGTAATTTAGGATTATCCATGTTTCATTTTATTATAGGCAGAACATTTGCAATACATGGGTCAAACTTTTATTACTTTTATATTATTTCATACCAATTTTAAGCTTTACGAGGTCTTCGATTCATGTTACAAATGTATATGTTTATCAGCATATTTCATCTTTTCATATAAAAGGAGGGTAACTCTCAAAAGGTGTAACAATTTAAACAAAAAATAAATATTCGACAAACTATTGGTAATCGTTTTTTACAGAAGACGTTTTTCCCTATATAGTCTATGTAAAACATGCCGCCATTTGAACAAACTTGGTAGAGGACCTAAGGCATATGCTACATGCAAAATATTAGACCTTTAGCTCTTGTAGTTTCAGAGAAGAAGATTTTTAAAATAGTTTCCTATATATAACTCTATGTGACCCCTGGGTCGGGGCCAGATTTGATCCCAGGGTCACCATTTGAACAAACTTGGAACAAGACCATAAGCTGATGCTACATATAATATATGAGAGCTCTGTGCATTTTGGTTTCAGGGAAGAAGATTTTTCAAGTCTATGCTAAACATGCAGAATCTCTATATACAGACTTCGGACCCCATGGGCGCAGCCATTTTTGATCCCGGGACTTTATTTGAACAGACTACATTGTTAAGTTGTCGACCCATTTTCCATTCGCATTCCTCTTTGATTGTTTTGATGACAGGATGACTGTGGACCCTATGGTGACGTCTACCATAATCCTCAAAGGATGGTAGCGTTTGATGTTTGTCTTAAATCTTGTCCATTTGTACCCTTAATGGTGTGTTCTCGTGTTGCTATGACTGCTGCCAAATCGACGAGTTCTTGCTTTGTGGCTTTCTAGGCTTTTGATTTTTGTTTTCATATATACATACTCATGTATGTGTCATACTTATATCGCCTATTAATGCTTCATTGTTTGTTAGAGAATATAACCTGGCGGGGATGTCTTTATTTACACTGTCACGCTTTATAGGATGACAGTAGGATAAGTGTGAGGTTTGGTGCACCCTAGAACCTGGTTTATACCCCCAGGGGCCTTTTTTTACCACTGATCGTTCCAAAGCGGTATCCCTATAGTGTCAACCATTTAATGATTTAAGGTGGAGGTTATTACACAATGAAAACAATATAACAATGTTTATTATTTAACTTAACATTTAAAAGAAGAACAAACACTAATTTAGAATCTGTGAATAATGAAACAATATTTTGTAGAACATGTATGAACACATTAAAAGTTAATGTATATCATCCATCCCCCACCTTAAATCAGCATTTTAACCTTTGTTAAATTTATTAGCCTTATGCAAGACTTGCATTCAATTTTAATATTCAAAGAATTGAAGTGCGCGAATAAAAAATGCTTTATCAAATAATCAACATTTGCAAAATAGTTCTCTCTCTCTCTCTTTCTTTTTTTCTCTCTCTCTCTCTCCCTTTCTCTCACTTTTAAAACTATAATATCCCCGCTAACACAGTTCTCTATATCCGCAAGGGAGTGTTGATGTCTTATCCGTTACAATAATTATTTACCTAACTATTCGACTAATTGGTGAAGTACAGTTGTAATGCATACTCTTCTTTTGTGTTCGAATCCAAAGTAAAACCTGCAGTGCATGTAGTACTACAAACAACTGTCAAACATTTAAAGATTAGCTCTGAAAAACTATACTTTAGAAAAATGTTAAACGTTCACGTCATGCGATGGTTAAATTATTGGATATATCAAATTTATTTAATATATGGTGAAAGACATTACTATTACATTGTTAGTAGGATAAACCATACGAATAGAATTTCCACCGCAGAAGATGTACCATAAGCGATCCTTAAAGCTGGTAACATCTTACTAAGTGATATATGCTGATTAAAAGTCTTTACTGGATAAAGGGTTGACTATATAAAACCTAATATCGGAGTTTGTTTATTTCATTTTTAGACCCTTTTTTTAAAAATGATCGAAACACTTTGAGCATTAAACCGGCGGATCCAAACAAGTAATTACCACATTGCTTTACAATATTGCAGTTGTTTACACCTGTAAAATTACAACTGCAGTTGTTTACAACTGTAAAACTGTTTTCTTTATGCGTACCTGTTAACATGATCAAGCATTTGATGACATAGCTAGAAGAAAGTACAAAAGGGCACGGTACTGTAATTGTCCAACGTTTAATATAGAGTGATTCGGCAATGGTTCCGCTCCAAAAAACCACAGAAAACATGAATTTCTTTCTCGTAATTCCAACCATTTATTTATTGTGAATACCACATTGTCTGTTGACTTCTTCTATCTACTTTTAACGCTGTTTATACGAGTATTATATTATGCGGTTGCCCGCCCGTCCATCCGTCTAGTCGTTATACGAGTATTATGTTATGAGGTTAAGTCTTACAGTTTTATCAAGACCTTTTAAGTTATTTGATATATTTCAGATGTTCTGCTGTCCTAACAACCAGGAAACACTGAAAAAACCTATAAAAAAGATAATAACAGGAATATACAATGTATTTAAGTACTTTCAAAATTGTGACATCATATTGTGTCTGTGTACCTTGGCTCACACAAGCGCTCCAATCAATGGTCTCATTTTGCCAATTTCTCCGGATTTTGACTTAATTGTTAGAGATTTGCTTTTGATGGGAAGTACTTATATGAAAATATTGTCAAAGTGTGAAACGAAGACAGGAAAATAACGGAGTTGTGTACACATAAATCGATTTAAGATAACCAGTAGGCCGTATTGCCTACTTACCGTTCCAATTCTATAAAAGTTCTCACTCTGTATGTGTTATGTTTTGTCATGTCCATTGACACTTTAACTTCATTTGATTTAGTTTGTGGTACAGTGCGGACCTACGGTGCCATTGCGTTTGGATGATGTGGTTTGTGGTACAGTTCGGAACTACGGTGCCACTGCGTTTGGATGATGTGGTCTGTGGTACATTGCGGACCTACGTTGCCTCTGCGTTTGTATGATGTGGTTTGTGGTACAGTGCAGACCTACGTTGCCATTGCGTTTGGATGATGTGGTTTGTGGTACAGTGCGGACCTACGGTGACATTGCGTTTGGATGATGTGGTTTGTGGTACAGTGCGGACCTACGGTGCCATTGCGTTTGGATGATGTGGTTTGTGGTACAGTGCGGACCTACGGTGCCATTGCGTTTGGATGATGTGGTTTGTGCGGACCTACGGTGCCATTGCGTTTGGATGATGTGGTTTGTGGTACAGTGCGGACCTACGGTGCCATTGCGTTTGGATGATGTGGTTTGTGCGGACCTACGGTGCCATTGCGTTTGGATGATGTGGTTTGTGGTACAGTGCGGACCTACGGTGCCATTGCGTTTGGATGATGTGGTTTGTGGTACAGTGCGGACCTACGTTACCATTGCGTTTGGATGATGTGGTTTGTGGTACAGTGCGGACCTACGGTGCCATTGCGTTTGGATGATGTGGTTTCTATAGCACCAGTTTTCTCATATTCGTAAATACAGATATTATGGCGTAACCATTTGGATCATATAACCAAGCAATCACACAGAAAGCCGAAAAGAAATTAAATCAACAGGATATAACATAGATTACTATAAATATGTAAATTGTTATCACAATGGACGCCTACTGTGTTCTATTATAGCACAAACTTAGCGATTGAGTAATCGCTCGAATAGTATGACATTTACTTCATTCAATACGTTATAAATTTTACGTTATTCATTGAAATGTATCCAATTGCAAATTATTAACACTGATGTGAAATTTAACAAAACATATAGTACCCAACTAAAAACATCCTGCGGTGTTTCCTATTATTTATTTGTATATATCTTCAACAACATTTAGGTGTATTTTCTTGATCATTTTTCTCTCGATGTTGATTTTATTTTAGATTAAGTTAAATTGTTAAATATTTCCTTTGGTTGGGATGTATTTTTATTTACACTGTCCTGTCAATTTAGGACTGCAGTGTTTTCAAACCCCGCGCCCTCACAACCACCAGCACACCCGCCTACCCACTCTCTCTCTCTCTCTCTCTTTCTCTCTCACACACACACACACACACACACACACACACACATATGATTATCAGTTGGGATATATATAACTAGGAGCATTATATATTATTAAATGAAAGTTATCAAATAATTGAATAATGTTATTTTGGCGTTTCAAAGATTTATTAAGTGAACATGTAACAAACCTGTCCTTCACGAACTCCTACCTCTGACGTGCTCGGGTATTATGTTAGTGATTGTGTCCGCAATATTTAATATATTCCAGTTTAATACAAATATAACCAACCCTCACATTTGGAATTTAAATAAATAAGTCCTGTGTTTCGCGAACTCCTACTTCTGACGTTCGCGGTTTTTATGTTGTTGATTGTGTCCAAAATAATTCAATATATATTATTCCAGTTTTATGCAATTATGACAAACCCTTCGCATTTGAAATTAAATACATATGTCCACCCAGAAATGACAAAACTGCACAGACCTTTGATATCCTCAAACGACAAACATCAAATATACAATTCCACAAACAAGAACGGATAACATCGTCAAATGTAAAATCTAGTATTTGTGTTTATATTTCATCAGCTTCGCGTTAAGGCACACGGAAAGCACTGCATTTACCGAAACAGATTACTCGGTTAAGCGAAAAGCTCCTTTCAACCTGTCAAATGCCATATAATGTAACGTTAGTGCATAACAGCGTAAAATTGGAATTATACTGAGCTAGCCTTAAAAAAGATAATACACACAGACTGTTAGTTTTACAATGGCGAGATGTACTACATCGGTGTGAAATGATCGCTTGAATTTGCCAAATATTTAATGAAAGGTAAAGTTTCCAGATATGATGTGTTATGAATGGGTGGAATATATGCACTTGACAGGGCAGCCATCGATAGAATTACCAACTGACAATAGCTAACTGTTTCAGTGAACAAAATTAAAATATTATTTTCAACTTGTCAAGACATTCGTCATTCATACGATACTAGCTCTGTATGTTGTGTATTGTCCTGTTTATTGTCTTTTTGATTCGTTCATTTGATTTAGCGTGTGGTACAGTGTGTCGTACAATGTGACTAAAGGACTCATCTAATTAATGAACATTCCTCAATCGACTTGTCGTGGTTTTAAGCAGAATGTATAATATACGCTTATAGTTTAAAACTTTGTTCATGTTCGTACTTAACTTGTCATCATCGGCTGCAGGATTATAAATGTTATTATGCTATTATAAATGGATGACACCGTACATAATGACTTTGTAGTGACGCATATAGCTCCCTGGTAATATAACTCCCATTGTAGTTCTATACGTAAAAGTCGTGACGCATAGAGCACCATGCACCGGGAAGCTCTATGCGCATAAATAGTAAACGCATAGATCTCCAACATGACTGGGAGAGCGCAATGCGTTGGCTGTGTACTGGATCTACGCATAGAGCTCTAACCATAATTTAATGGTTTTATATTCAGAGAGAATGGACAGATTTTATTGAAATGGATTTTATAGTTGCTCCAAAAGCAAAGGTCATATGACGACTTTCCAGCTTCCATTGGTGGAGGAAGACGCCAGGTGTACCTCCGGCGTTCCGCAAGCCAGCTGGATAGCTCCCTCACATATAGGTTCCTAGGCCCATGAGGGTCGAACCCAAAGCGGTGAGGACATGTGATTTCAAGTCACTCGGCCACGGACGTCCCCTTGGTAATGGACAGTTCCGAGTTACTGCTTATTACGTTTTAACGTAAATCATTACAAGTCGTACGACCAGCTTCTAACGCATGATCTGTTTAAGCGTAGTGCATGGCAGTGTGTGACTTTAAATAATGTATATATATCAGGTATTGTATTCCATAAAATATCGATCAACCACACACAATTCACATGTCACCCACTTGCTTCTTATAAGTGTACTGAAATATGTTGAAACTGACATATGCATACATGGCCCTAATGAAATTAGATATATAAGTCGAACAGGAAATGCAGCATTCAAGGACCAAAGTCAATCAAAAACACGCACAGAAACAAGCAACAATTATTAAGATGAATAAAAGGCAAGATATGACATCACAAACAAAGGGTGGACAATAGGGTTACCGCCTTAGAACGGTCAGTGGCAAAACAGGCCGCTAGAGATTACAACCAGGTTCTAAGATGCACCAAATCTCTCTCTTAACCTATTGTCGTCCCTCCAAAAAAGGGACAATGTAAATATAAAGATATCGCCTCCAGGTTATATTCATAACCACCATCTGCCCCTACCCAACCTCATCTGCTTCTTAAAGGAACAGTCGCGGTGGGTCGCCACTGGATTTGCTATCAATATATGGTGACGACCACCGTATCTAACCACTGCTATGCTTTTTTAATCAGTCAAGACAGGACCTGAATAGTAATGTAAACATTTAACATTTTATTCATTTAAAATCAATTACGAAAAATAAATAAATGGTTCAAATATGGATAATGCAGTGTTTCCAAACCCCGCGCCCTCACAACCACCTCCACCTATCCCTACCCACTCTCTTTCTCTCTCTCTCACACACACACACACACACACACACACATATGATTATCAGTAGGGATATATATCACTAGGAGCATTATATATCATTAAATGAAAGTCATCCAATAATTGAATAATGTAATTTTGGCTTTTCAAAGATTTATTAATTAAGCGAACATGTAACAAACCTGTCCTTCACGAACTCCTACCTCTGACGTGCTCGGGTATTATGTTAATAATTGTGTCCGCAATATTTAATATATATTATTCCAGTTTAATACAAATATAACCAACACTTACATTTGGAATTTAAATAAGTCCTGTGTTTCACGAACTCCTACTTCTGACGTTCGCGGTTTTTATGTTGTTGATTGTGTCCAAATTCAATATGTATTATTCCAGTTTTATGCAAATATTACCAACCCTTCGCATTTGAAATTTAAATAAATATGTCCACCCAGAAATGACAAAACTGCACAGACCTTTGAAATCCTCAAACGACAAACGCCAAATATACAATTCCACAAATAAGAACAGATAACACCGTGAAATGTAAAATCTAGGGTTTGTTTATATTCCATCAGCTTCGCGTTAAGGCACATAGAAAGCACTACATTTACCGAAACAGATTGCTCGGTTAAGCGAAAGTCTCAAATGCCATATAATGTATGCCATATAATGTAACGTTAGTGCATAACAGCGTACAATTGGAATTATACTGAGCTAGCCGTAAAAAAGATAATACACACAGACTGTTAGTTTTACAATGGCGAGATGTACTACACCAGAGTGAAATGGTCGCTTGAATTTGCCAAATATTTAATGAAAGGTAAAGTATCCAGATATGTTGTGTTATGAATGGGTGGAATATATGCACTTGACAGGGCAGCCATCGATAGAATTACCAACTGACAATAGCTAACTGTTTTAGTGAACAAAATTAAAATGTTATTTTCAACGTGTCAAGGCATTCGTCATTCATACGATACAAGCTACTAAAATATATACAATTCGTGTTAAATTTAAACAATGTATTATTGGCACGCACAGTGAGTATTGTAACGTCCAATGAGTGTATGTTTTAACGTGTATTGTATTGTATTCAAACTGGCTCTGGATTGAGAAGTATTAACTAACCATTGTATAAATAATAAACTTTTTCTTAACATGTGCATTTCATTTTCTTAGATTGGTCGCTGAATAAAGTCGTTTTATTAATTTATTATTCAAGGCCGTGAGCCCATTAACGGTGTATGCTTTTTTAAAACATTTTTGCAAAATAATAGCTATGTACCTTTTTATTTTTCCCATTTGCGTCACCGACCTGACAAATTTAGTGGGTTATATGACAACCTCTTCGTGAAGTCATTCTGCGCATCTTGTTTTTTTATATTCTACATGTCAAATATATTGCATGATCCTCAGTGTGTACAATGAATTGATGGTTGTTGATATATATAGGTTCCTGTTTGTCTTCGACCGTACCAAGGCTGCAACCCATTTTTATCTATTCTGCATATGCATCGTCGGAACTCTCGTTTGAATAATTACGTTTTCACTCCATTCCATTATTGTCGGATGTCCACGGATGATTCGCTTTCATATTCTTCTTAATGGAGTGATAACGTTATCAAACGTGGGTTCCCACGATGACATTGAGGGTGTCGAAGCGGCTCATCGGTGGGCATCCGACACTCCAGCATATGGTGCTTTACACCAGTTTCCTGTGTGTCACCGGCCACATCACGGCAATAAAGGCCAAAAGTCCTGTTTTATTTAACACCAGCAGTACTCCTCGCTTATTACTTCATCACATATTTACTGCATTTATCACTCACTCACTCCCTCCCTCCCTCCCTCCCTCCCTCCCTCCCTCCCTCCCTCCCTCCCTCCCTCCCTCCCTCACTCACTCACTCACTCACTCACTCACTCACTCACTCACTCACTCACTCACTCACTCACTCACTCACTCACTCACTCACTCACTCCTCACTCACTCACTCACTCACTCACTCACTCACTCACTCACTCACTCATTCACTCACTCACTCACTCACTCAATCACTCACTCACTCACACTCACTCACTCACTCACTCACTCACTCACGCATTCACTTGCTTGTTCACTCACTCACTCACTCTCTCACTTGCTTGTTCAATCACTCTCTCTCTCTCTCACTCATTTGCTTGTTCACTCACTCACTCAATCCCTCCCTCACCCTCTCACTTGCGTGTTCACTCACTCTATCTCTCATTCGCTTGCTTGTTCACTCACGCATTCACTCACGCATTCACTTGCTTGTTCACTCACTCTCTCACTTGCTTGTTCACTTACTCTCGCACTCACTTTCTTGTTCACCCACTCTCACTTGCTTGTTCACTCTCTCTCTCTCTCTCTCTCTCTCTCTCTCTCTCTCTCTCTCTATATATATATCTTTCTCTCACTGGCTTGTTCACTCACTCTCTCCCACTCACTTACTTGTTCACGCACTCACTCACTCATTCACTTGCATGTTCACTCCCTCATTCTCTCACTTGCTTGTTCACTCGCTGTCGCACACACTTGCTTGTTCACTCACGCATTCACGCATTCACTTGCTTGTTCACTCACTCTCGCACTCAATTGCTTGTTCACTCACACACTCACGCATTCGCTTCTTGTTCACTCCCTCACTCTCTCACTTGCTTGCTTGTTCACTCACTCTCTCACTCACTCATTTGCTTGTTCACTCACTCACTCACTCTCGCGCTTGCTTGTTCACTCACTCTCGCACTCACTTGCATATTCACTCACGCACTCATGCAATCACTTGCTTGTTCACTCACTATCTCACTCACTCGCCTGTTTACTCACGCACTCACGCATTTACTTGCTTGTTCACTCACGCACTCACTCACTCTTTCACTTGCTTGTTCACTCCCTCACTCACTCACTCACGCACTCACTTGCTTGTTCACTCACGCACTCATGCAATCACTTGCTTGTTCACTCACTATCTCACTCACTCGCCTGTTTACTCACGCACTCACGCATTTACTTGCTTGTTCACTCACTCACTCTTTCACTTGCTTGTTCACTAACGCATTTTCGCACGCACTTGCTTGTTCACGCACTCACTCACGCATTCACTTGCTTGTAAACTCACTCACTCACTCACTCACTCACTCACTCACTCACTCACTCACTCACTCACTCACTCACTCACTCACTCACTCACTCACTCACTCACTCACTCACTCACTCACTCACTCACTCACTCACTCACTCACTCACTCACTCACTCACTCACTCACTCACTCACTCACTCACTCACTCACTCACTCACTCACTCACTCACTCACTCACTCACTCACTCACTCACTCACTCACTCACTCACTCACTCACTCACTCACTCACTCACTCACTCACTCACTCACTCACTCACTCACTCACTCACTCACTCACTCACTCACTCACTCACTCCTTGTTCACTTACACACTCTCTCACTGACGCGTGTTCACTCACTCACACTCACATGCGTGTTCACTCACTCACTCACTTGCTTGTTCACTCACTCTCTCACTGACTTGCGTGTTTACTCACTCACTCACGCACTTCCTCTTTTGAGACTAGGGGATACTTGTGTTAGAGTCCGATTAGATGTTATATGTTTTTTTTTAATTCACGTTGACAATGTTATTCAACATCCATATGGCAAACTAAGCAAAGCCATATTTCCGAAGATTCAGTTGGGAAGCCTGAACATAAATTAGTTCGTTTCATGACACTGAACCAAATAATGCACAGGTAGTAATACACAGGTAGTATTTGTTCTAATTAATAGGCGCTCTCGTGAACGACATAAGTTCCATTCAACCCAAACTATTTCTGAACGAACCATATATAATAGGAAACAATCATACACTTGTAAGCTAGATGTCGCTACAAAACTGTACCGGTATAACAATGGAAGATATGGTTATGTCAATATAAGGTATGTGAGAAGTGGACGACTTGAGTATTTCATTAAGTTAAATATCAAATTCGCATACCCATTTTCAATTAGCGATCTTCAAGTAAGCAGAACATGAAATCATTCTTATTAAATAAAATCATACTTTTACGACATTGTTTATACCCCGAAGGACGGCATATGTTAACCGCAAGATCCGTTCGTTCGTCCATCCGAAACAATAATGTTTCAGCCATAACTTTGAAAATGCTATAAAGGGATTTACATGACTTCACAAAAACGTTAGTCGTAATGAGAAGGTGTGTCGTGTATAACAATCAGGTCCGTACCACACTTGGAGGTCAATGGTTAAAGATTGGGCGCGCATTTATCACTTACCGTCACATTTCCTGTTTATTTTAAATTTATAAAAAAAAAAGTTGTTCATTTGTGTGGATAGTAATTGGATGAGGTGATGTTATGTCAAATCAATTCAGATCGGCCTTGGTAGTCAGCGTCACAAGGCCAGAACAACTGTATAAGTACAAGATGTCAAATGTATGGTGAATGAACTGGAGGACAAAGGTGAAATAAGTGAAAACATATATATTCTTTAGATTCATACGCATGCTGAATAATACATGTGGTTTTGAGAGATTAAAATAACATTCAATATAATTAAAATTGGCATGTTTAGCTTATACATATATATGGAAATGTATCTATCAAAAACTGTAAAATTAGTAGTAAATCAAAGCACTCCAAGTACTGTAAAACAGATTGCGTTATAATAAAAAGTAAAGCATTGTTATGTCAATATTGATTTGATTTAAAATTTAATTTAAAGTGTTTGACGAGATGTTCATATATCGGCATGTAGATACTTTAATAAGCTACAGAAACTGTTTACTTTGAATAGACACTCTGGAGCCAAATGTGATACTAATAAAAGAACATATCTGGTTGGATGAGGGTAGAACTGTACCCTGACCTTTAGTTATGAAGAGAGAGTAAAGTACTGATTGTACTGCAAACAAAAATGCCTATTCACAATAAATAACAGATAACACGAATTGTCGAATTAGGTATTTATAATGTGCCGTGATAGTGATTCATCCTCAGTTGCTTAAAGGAACTGACCCGCCAAATAATAGCAAAATTACACCACGAAACTGATTATCAACACTCTGTCCATTTGTTCAGGTGTTTTTAAAATATCCATGATTGAATATGCATAACATTAATTATGAGTTGGTAAAGCCGTTTATATTGTGTCTATAGAGTTTAGATTATCAGAATATGCAATTTATATGTTTACCTGTATACATGTACCTCGTCGTCAGTAGGTTTAGAAACGGTGTACATATGTTGCAAAAGTTGTCTGTTGTTGGCGGGATAGCTACTTGAACATTTGCAGCATCACGATTACATTAATTTAGCATAATTTGCGTACAAAACAACACAGTTACAGTACACACAGAATGGAGAAAGAAAGCAATCAATGTTAAAAACATCAAAAACAATAATTGCATTATCACTAATCCATATCGTGGTTAAGATAAAAGTTACTATGGAGATAAATACCAAATGTTTTTAAAAGGCAAACGACAAGACTATTTGGTTTGCGGAAATCCAAGATTAGTTGGTCCGAGTATTATTACAAGAACCGTATTATCTGTGGGAAATACAATGACAAATCCTTTATGTTTAAATGTAACATACCTAATGTTAAACACTCTTAAATTCATAAACTGTGAGCTCTTTGTCTTTTAAATCAATGCAGAGGAAACTATGATCACACACTATTATTCATGAAATTCTCATGTGTGTTACACCTTTGTGGTTTTCCCAATTCCTGTATTATTCTATTTATCTTCGATTCCAATAATAATTAAATATGTAGCTGGCCTTTATATTAATTTGACAAACACCAGGGTTCGATAAATAAACGTACTGCTTATGTTGTTTTATGTTGTAAGTTTGTTTACTTTGTCAGGAGCATAACTTTAAAACTACTGATGGGACTGCAATGAAACTTCCCATCCACAATGATAGAGGGTAATGAGATGAAGTGTAGAGGAGTGCAAAACACGTAACTCCGTCATCATTCAAATTAGAGTTAATACCCTTTGTAATGTTATACTTAGAATTTTTGTCCGGATCATTACTACAAAACTACTGATGGGACTACAATGAAACTTCAAACAATGATAGAGGGCAATGAGAGGAAGTGCAGAAAGTAAGAATTGTAACTCTGTCTTTAATTAAATTATAGTTATTGCCCTTCGTAATGTTATACTTAGAATTGTGGTCCAAAGCATAACTTCAAAAATACTGACGGGACTGCAGTGAAACTTCACTCAATGCTAGAAGGCAATGAGAGGAAGTGCAGAAAGCAAGACTTGTAACTCTGTCTTCAATTAAATTAGAGTTATTGCACTTTGTAATTTTATTTTTAGACATTTATTCCGGAGCATAATTTCAAAACTACTGATGGTACTGCAATGAAACTTCACACAATGACAAGGGGCAATGAGAGGCAGTGCAGAGATCTACAATATATCTGCATTCAAATTAGAGTTATTGCCCTTTGTAATTTTACTTGTTATTCTTGTCCGAATCATAAGTCAAAAACTACTAATGGAACTGCTAATTGAAAACTGCTGGGTTATACAAGGGCATATGATAAGTTGAGGATACATTTCGGGGAGAATACATTTCTGGGAGCATCCATTGCTTCTACCGATTTTCTTGTTTATTCTTACACTGCAATTTTATGAATTATGTAACTGCCCGTCTCAATTCTTGCTCCACCTACCATCAACTTAATTGTAAAAATAAAATTTTACTTCAACATGACATGTACATGACATCTCAACCCCCACCCTCCTTCCCCTACACACATCTTTAAACTCGTTAGTGGTAAAAGGGTGTGGGCTGGTTTGCACCAACAACGGATATTTTATAAATATCATATAAATGTTTCTGTGTTAAACTGCCACTCAACACTTTTTGTTTTACAATATGCACATTATTGTTCTATTTTTCTTAGTACATAAAGCTTACCTCTGCTCTTCTAAATCATCTCCGTTCTCACTCCAAACATTCCATTTCATCATTTTCCCACAGTTTTATGTGTGACAGTTGCTGATATTGTTCATAGTCACATAGTGCATAGCTCTGTCCTCTCTGTTATCAGCCTTGTCCCCATCCAACAATACATTTTGCAAATATTTAAATATTTTCACAATTTTCATCCTTTGTTTATTTATATTGTTTAAGTGTAAACAAGACATACCTTTACGCATGGCATCAGTCATCCACACCCTTTAAACCCTTACCAGCCCAAACCCACCCCGAACCACTCCAACTTGCCCCTTATTTCTTTTTTTCAAATGTTCTCATTTGTTCTTATGTTCAAGGATATAATGGTATTTCAACTCATACCTGACAAATCGATATCAGAATATACAAATTTCGACAGAGCTTTCAAAGCCTCATCTTATAAAAACAGGGATACCACAAGGGTCAATAATAATAATAATTCATCACAATTTCCTTAACACGTGTATTATATCAAATGAGTCAAATAAAACAGCTTGTTATCTGTATGATAAACATATATCATATAATGTAACTATTAGTACAGATATACATGTCTATTAATCCACCACGGATATTTAATAGTTATTAATAGTTGCAATTTAATTGGTGATTACTTTAACTTAGTTTTTTTACCACAGACTTTAAATAAACAATGACATAGATAGCCGTTGTTGAGTGAAGATACGTTTTAACCCAGTAAATGAAAACACTTCACTGACAGTCAAACTACAAGACACGCAGTCCCAGTAAATGAAAACACTTTACTGACGGTTGGTATTACCAATGTGCTTGCATTCTTCACCAAAAAACGTTTCTAATTAAAATGGTCAATATGCTTGTTATCATATTGATTAATATGTACATAAGTTTACAAACATGACATATACGTTTACAACCATGACATATTACATACATTATATTTAGAAATAGCTAATTTCTGTATAGTGTTTGATTTCGTAACTTAAATGCTTTTAAAACAAAGGTACACAGTTTGCGAATATATATCTTATTTTGTGAGTTTAATAATTCCAGAAACTTGATCATATTTGGTCTCTTATAAAAATATTTAGGAATATATTGCTTCCTTAACATGATGTATGTTTGGCAGTCCAACACAATATGGAATTCATCTTCAAGTTTATTACAAAATACACATATTCTATCGTTTACAGGAATTCTATTTGGTTTAACCCACCTACCGGCTTCAATTTGCAGTCTATGAGATGACACCCGCAATTTAGTTACTGCTTGACACATTTTGAAAACATTTATATTATCTAGATATGGTTGAAACTAAAACTTTGCAATGTTTATATAAAAAACTGCTCTAGTGGAATTTTCTAATCGACTATGCCAATTCTGAAAAAATTGTCATTTAACCTTTGCTTTAATATTGCAAGAAAATTATTATCGTTACCAACATTTTGTTGTAACCATGCATCAAGCGAGGACAGTAAGTGTTTCAACTGGGAAACCCAGTTTATTTTCTGAGTATATGTTTCACAGTCATTAAGCAGCATGTTATAAACAATTTTCACATATTTACGATCATGTACTCTCATGATTTTTAACCAATATTTAATTATTATAAAATATCTTCTTGTAATAAATGGCGTACTGCCAAGTTCACTATATATGAAATCATTTTGAATTGTCTTCTTAACACCCAAAATGTGTTTACAAAACTGTAAATGCACTCGTTCAATTGATATAGCTTGCATAAATCCCCACACCTCACATCCATAGTTTAAAATTGGAGTTATCAATTTATCAAACATATCTAATTCATGCTTTGGGGATATAAATGTAAATTTGTATAAATACCTATTCATTTTAAAAATGGCTTTTTGCGCTTGACTAGCAAGAGTAGTTTGTGCTTCTGCTGAAGACCCTCCATTAGAAAAACTATACATAAATATGTGAACTTACTAACTACATCTAATGGAGCACCATCATATATAAAAACTAAATTTCGTGGTAGCATTTCTCCCTTTCTAAATACCATAACTTTTGTTTTAGTACAATTTACTTTCAATCTCCATTCTTTACAATAGCTAGATAGTATATTAAGTCCATTTTGTAACTCTGCTGCAGTGTTAGCAAACAAAACTATATCATCTGTATATAACAGCATAAACATCTTAATCATATTAATATCTAAACCTTCAAAGCCACTATGTATGAATGCATCTTCTATATCATTTAAATACATAGAAAACAACAATGGAGATAGGCACTCCCCTTGCCTAACGCCAAGTACACAGTAAAATTCATCGCTCAATTGGTTACAGTATTTAACGTTAGACTTAACACATGAGTACACTGATTTAATGATATCAAGAATCTTTCCCCGAATACCGAACTTTGTTAATTTATTATGGTATAAATTATCATAATTATCACGCACAACATAGTCAAAGGCTTTAGTAAAATCAACAAATGCACAATAAAATGTCTTTACTTGATTTAAAATATGTGTAATTAAACCACTTAAAACAAATATATTATCAACAGTACTCATGTGCGATCTAAATCCAGCTTGTGCTTCAATTAGAACGCTGTATGTTTCTGCCCACTCCGATAATCTATTGTTTAGTGTACGTGTAAATAATTTGCCCAAACAGCTTAATAAAGTAATACCACGGTAATTTTCTACATCATTAATATTGCCCGTTTTTTGAAGAGGAATAACATACCCTTCTGACCAGACTTCTGGAAAATACCCAACCTCAAACACTTTATTAAACATTTTACAAATAACTGGTGATAAAATAGTTTTACCATGAATGAACATTTCATTTAATAGCATATCAGGTCCATTGTCGACCAATGGAACGCCGTATTACCAAAGCGAAAAGTAGTACAGCGTTTGGTCATGCAAATTACTTTATATTGTTTAAAATGCGTGGATTAAAACAAAATAACAATTAAACACAAACGTGTTTAAATTTTAGTGGTTAAGAAGAAAAAAGCACAGACTTCCAAAGTTATGTTTTATTATGTATTTTGCTATTGAACCTTTAAGATTTTCATAATTTTGTCCACGAGTAAACTTAGTTTTCTCATTTCAGAATAACTTTTCTTGCGACAATAATGCTGTAAATTTTAAGATATTTGGGCGGTTATAATAGAATGGTTTAATGTACTTTTTTCTTTGGTCATTGAATTGAGGGCATACTAAAAGATAATGAAACTCATCTCCTATGGCATTACATTGGTACATTACCTTTGATGTGAAGGTATACCTCTCCATCTTTCCAACTGGTGATTTATGGTTCGAAATGCCATTAGTTTTTACATAAAGTGGGTAGTAATTGTATATATTTATTTTGTTTAAATCTGTTTTAAACAGTTTCTATATGTTAGTGTTTGAACGTTCTCCTATATCAGATAGCCAACGTTGGATAAAGGTATCTTTAAGTTGCTGATATGAAGCTTTAATTAGCCATTTGGAATTGGTATCAAGACTGGCTGTACCAAATTCTGGAGTAGCAGAATTACATAATATATTTTTAATATTGTCCATCCATCCCGATTTGACCTTGTTTGAGTAGTAAAAATCGAACATTAATACATAAATGTTGATGATAATTTATTTCTGTCATTGCCTTTTATATTATCTATAAGCTTTGACCAGAATGCTACAAATCTGTTTTAACATCTACATATAAAGGTGTTGTGTCAATCTCTCCATATATCATATAAGAGGGAGTAGATTTTTTCAGATTAAAAGTGTATGTATAGAATTTGAGCTGAATTTCTTTCTAGGACATCAATATTTCCAACCCCCCCCCCCCCCCCCCCCCCCCCATATTTCTCTACCATATATAATAGGATCAGTTTTAATGCTTTGTCAAAACTGTCAAGTTGTATTTCGTATGGTAGTGGTATTGTTTCTATTTTCCTTAATAATGAGAAAAGAGCTGTCTTAGCCTGTTCTGCTAGATATTTCCTTGTAAGATTAAACGATCCACTTTTAGAGAAAAAGATGCCTAGGTATTTGTATTCATTGACTATCTCTACTACATCTTCAAACTATTTTAAATATTTTATTTCGTGATGGGTTACCCTTACTAAAAATCATAATTTTTGTTTTACTTGCATTTTATAGAAAGCTTCCACGTGTCGCAGTATAACTTTGAAATGATTAAGTGCATGCTGGAGATCTAGTTTATTGTCACTAAATATAACAGTATCATCTGAGTACATAGAATAAACAATTTAAGATAAATATGTACATCATCAATTACTGTTTCTTTATTCACATCAGTAACGTTCTATCATTTATATATTGCTCTAAATCATTAAGGAAAATGCTAAATAAGAAGGGCGACAAATTTTCGCCTTGGCGAACGCCATTTAAACATGTAAACGAAGGAGGAGTTACCGTCCTTAGTGACTACGCTAGACTTAATTTTGTCATGCATATTGTATATAACATTAAAACATTTTCCATTAATATTCTCATGTTGCAGTTTATTACATGACTAATCAGCAATATTTTACCAATAATAAAGATTATCCTTGAAACACTTGTTAATATATAGACACCTTTCATATATTTTGTTTTGTTTTGTTTTATACTTATTCTAATTCAGTGAAGTTTGTTTTGTTTTAGCCATATCAGCACCGAAAACGTCATTGCAGACATCCTATTTCAAGTTCAGACATTCAAGGGGCGATAACTCTGTCATGCATGATTGAATCTGATGGGTTTTCGAAAGGAACCGAGCTCTCATGTAAAGGTATGTTGTGACCAACTTTCTCTGACATTTTCTTTTAACAATTATTCCCCTTTGACACTTATAAAATGTAAACATTTTACATAACTTAACTTTTTATCTCCCGCCGATTAGGCGGAGGGATATAGAATTACCGTTGTCCGTCTGTCCTTCCGTCCGTTGGTCCGGTCGCACAACTTTGGTAATGCCTCGTCCGATTTCAATAGTATTTTGCACAACTGTTCACCACCTAGGTACGCAAACCCCTCTTTTTTTTCGGAATTTGTGTTGATTTTGATCAATACTTTCTGTGTGGCACCGTCCATCAGCACTTTCAGTGCTTTGATTTAACAACGAATTGTCCGAGCTCCTGAGCGGTCACTTTCATTTTTGACATCTTGCGTAGTTTTTACGGTGGTTGTATAATGTCACAAAATGATATCGTGTACAGCGTTTTTCTGTACATATCATTTGTCGTACTGGGTGACATTTGTTTACGCAATGCTTGTTCCCGTTGTTCTTTCACCATTTGCATGACATTATAGGATGCATGGATATGTATTGAATGTATATGGGATGTAAGTCAAAAGAGGTGAGGGCTGTAAAGTTGATGCGTTATGTACGTTATGTAAAGAGTATAGCTAGTCTATGTTTCACCTTTCTAAAGTGTTAGAATTGTGTAAGGGTCCTTTTTGTCAGATATCAAAGTTCGGTTAGACAACTGGCCGGTTTGTGGAAAGAGTGCAGAATAATCTTTTGAACTCACTGGGGGTAAACCCGGTATCATAGCAAATGGATTCTCGATGAAAACCAGTCACGGTTGCTCAACGAAAAGTCATTACTGCCTGTATTATGTAGTTATGCGGCATAACAATGCCATTGTATACATCTGTCACGGTGTCATTCTAATGTCACTGTTTCTCCCTTACAGTGTCACGGATTGTCTACGACAATTACAGGGTTATCTGATGGAGAGAATCATAGCTACTAGTAGGTTTGAGAGTGTGAGTGTGATGGAGGTTTCTTTTGAGGAAGGATCTTCCATATGCATAAAGGAAGTAGATGTTAGTACATCGATGGAAGATGAAAGTGATGAGTCCACCTTAAAAGGACACACGGCAATGGAGTTTAGTCAAACTTACTTTTTCTACATAAAAAATGTATTTGTTTAATCATTTATATTAATTATAAAAATAGTATTCATGGTATGAGGCAATTATTGTTTTGCATATTATTAACAGTTGATTATATTTCATCTGTAATATATTCAAACGCATGGAAAAATAACGAAGAAAAGTTGAACAATCACCATTGTATTTAAGGTTTAAAGTCAAAATAATACTGGATTAATAAATCGAAAGGCTTATTTTAATGCTCAACCCGGGGCTAGAGGGCATTAACGGTAGCAAGCTTTTTTCGCTACCGTTAGTGAATAATCTCTATCAAATCGAGACTGCAACATTTTTTTATTTATCGTGTTCGGCGATTTCCAAATTTCTCATTTAATGTAGTATGTTGGTATTTACACTACAATAGCAAACACATGGAATATTAAAATAATAATAATAATGTGATGGGTATATGAATAATAATATGATGGGTATACAGATATGAATATTTAATAGCGTCACAATAGTCTTTGACGCTAGTGTGTACTTAGACCAGCCCACACAAGCTGCATGAATTCATGTACGGAAAGCCGTATTGTCTTGTATTAATATTAATAAGTAAACATCATTTGGTGATATCGCCTATTGGAATACCTATTGGAATAGGCGATATCAACAAATGGTGTTTACAAAGGCAATACGACACCCCATACTGATGTTTGTGTTCATAGTTTTAAATTGTTCTCCTGCTGAACATTAGGCAGCTAAGTGTATGCACGTAGACTCATACAGTTGGTATGAATCACACCTATGACGTTCAGTACAATGTCTAACCGCTTATGTACATGATGAAAATCACAGAGAATAATGTTACATTAAAAATGGTGTCGTCGAGACGCCGTGACTCATTCAGGGAGAAACAGTGATATGCATTTTTTTTAGAAACGGTTATTTTTAACCCTACCACAAACAATATGAACTAATTATTATTTTTTACTGGTTTTTATACATGTTTTGATATAGCATAATGTATTAAAGTGCTATACGTTTGAAGTTTTTAGAATGCTTTCATTTTATAAATTGATGTATAAAATGTGGTTTATAGAAACTATGCAAAACACTTTTATTAAACATAATTAGTTAACTAATATTAGCGTATATAAGGATGTATTTCGCGTGAACAACTCCCTAAAAAACAAAATGCTTACCATTTTCATTCGAAATCCACGTTTGTAAACAGTCATCGTTGAGAATCTTGACTATTCGTGGCGAAACCGATACCACTGTCGATGAGCAACCGTGACTGGTTTTCGTCGAGAATGAATTTGCGCTGATACCGGGTTTATACCCAGTGGAACTGGGAGGTTTGTTATAATTTGCCTCGTTCTCTAGCTTACAGTGAGGAAGATCCCCATAAGTATTGGACAGTTTGGTTTGTCGAGATCGGCGTTTTCACTAGCTTTTGATGTATGATAAATTATTTTCTGTGTTTTGGCCTACCAACTCGTATTGACCATACACTGCCGTAAATAATGTCATGTAAAATAGAAATAATGCTATTTATTTCAGCAAGAAATTTAGACAGCAAAAAAATTATCCTTAGCAAATTTTGAGTAGTACATTTAATATACGTAAGATTTAACATCGAACCATAACACTATTTGGTGACGTATGACAACGTGCATCTGTTTTGTAGGAATAGTATATATAAAATACTAGCAGTATATATATACCCACTTACATATGTACTGAAAGGAAAAAGAAACGCGACACGGGAATTCCGCTATATATTGTATGTACAATATGCTGCTGTTAATCGAATGGTACATGGCTACGTAAACACGTAACACAGCAAATAGTATTCCTGCAACGTTTTATTATTGACAGAGTATGCGTTTGGCTCAAGCATGTGAGCAAACTTAGGATGCAACATTTTGCAAACTCTTTACGTTAAATACAGTACTTTTTCAAAGAGGAACTTCAACATTTATGAATTTCTTGTTACAACGTGTACTGTGATTAAAACGTCTACAACATCACACACAGTTGTGTCCTTTCTCTAACTAATTGCAACTTTTTTTTTACAAAACATCATGGGAATTCCTTGGAATATATATGGAATTAAGTGTGCAGTATATGCAATATATAGCGAAAATTCCCGTGTCGCGTTTCTTTTTCCTTTCAGTATATATATATATATAAGTATCCGTCTTTGGTAAATATGCATAAATGCACAAAAATACATTTCACACTAAATTCCGTACGGACGGGTATTGAAAACAAGAGCGCAAAATTGTCATAAAATACGCCTGTCGTGAATAAGAGTTCAAACTAAAATTACAATTACTAAAGTTATTGCGCGAACTTCGTCAATTTCAACACGTTTAACCCTATAAAGGCGCAAAAACTCTGGCTGGTTAACAAAATATATCGAGATTTGTTTAATCATAAGCATTGTGTCTACGTTTGGTTAAATTTGAATTAGAATTACTCAAAATATTGAGCAAACATTGTCTATTTTAACAACTTGTTAACAATTAAGGAGCAATAACTCCAGAGTTACTGAACTGATCTGGCTGACTACCGAATTTGACGGAGATATTTTGGTCATAAGCGTTGTATCGATGTTTGGTTAAGTTTCAATTAAAATTATTCAAGTACTGAACAGACATTGTCAATATCAACATTTTTTTACCAATAAAGGGGCGATAACTCCGGGATTACTGGTGCAATCTGGGTACTAATCACAGAAAACTCCAAGGTTATTGGAGCTATCTGGTTGAATATCTCACATTTGACCGAGACATTTTGGTCATAAGCATTCTGTCGAAGTAAATTTTCAATTAAAATTACAAAAGACGAAAACTATTCATATATTAATATTTACCTGTGCGAAATGGCTGGTTATTGAGCTCGACCGAGATATTTTAGCCGTAAACATTGTATTCCTGATTGGTCAGCTTTCGATTAAAATTACTCAAGTAATTGAGTGGGACACTAACTGTCCTCTTTTTTTGCACTTGGTTGACCTTTGATTTTAAACCTACTTTATGACCTTTGATGGCCTGGCCTGAATGACAATGGTATCGGGCGCCTGGCCTGAATGGCAATGGAATCGGGCCCTGCGGTGTTCGGAACCCTCCAATAATTATCACGGTATCAATGAAAAACTTCTACTGAAAATACGATCAACTCGAAAAAATAAGCAGTTGTAATGCTCCTGGGCCGCCAACTATGAAGTAAAAATAAGACGGGACACTTTTTGAATTCTACAATCCATATTAAAACAGTTCCGTTTTTCTTTTTTCGTTTATATAATCAAGGTAACCATGTGATGTTATTTACATGGCGTGTTTGTTTGTGCGTGATATGTTTCGTATTTCACTTACCGCAGTCTGATTGTGATATGAAAATGCGTATTTCAACTTGCCTATGCAGGAGGGAAAGTGGCACAGTAGGATATGTAGTGACATGCATTGGAACTTGCAAATTATGCATCAATCAAGTATCGCGTTATTAATTACATGCTTCAATACTGGATTCAACTGCGACATCAAATCGTGTATCCAAAAGCTGTGTTAACATTAAAGTGACACACTCTAATCTCGAAGTGGGTATGAAGCATCAGCTTTATTAAGTAGATTTATACAGTCACTGTCCTCTTGACTTCAAATGTATCATCTTAAAGCTACAGAGTCTCTATATCAATCGATTTCTTCTTTGAAGGCATGTCTTTATTTATAACTTCATGTTCACCAGCTCATATCCGGTATTTAAGCGAGCAACTATAACGCAGAACATCATTTATTGTATAGACATCGACCAGTGCACATCATACCGACACAGGTAACATTATGACAGAAAAAAAAGTTGCCTCTTTCGGGACTCGATCACACGACCTTCTGATTTCGAGTCAAGTGCTCTATCCACTGCACTATAACGCTTCTTGAGACAATGGTATACACACTAGCATTTATTAATAGGCAAAATAACAACCTATCTGAACGCAACTCAAGATGAATCAATAAATATATAGTCCATCTTGTCTCACGTGTAAATTAACATTGCCTGGTGTAATATTATGTTATCAATGTGAAACTAATATTCCGCCTCAAAACAACCATATCTCGACTTGTTATTTATCTCTTGATGAGTTTGTGTGTGCGCTAGTTATTACGTAATGCCTATTTAGTGTTAAAAATGCTACAAGATATCAATAAATAGCCGTGGTCTATTGGATAAACGTACACCATACAAGCACAACGTATGTGGTTCAAATCCCCTTCCGGGCAATTACTTTTTTTATCACATATATGTATTCTGAAGCCGTATATTTATCTATTTTACCTGTACGAAGGCTAAATAAAAATGTGATATTTTACGCATCGATTCCAGCTTCTGCTGACTTTTGGGGTGTTCGTCGATTTGAAACTACTTCACACGTGACTCATTCATATTCATGAGTTATTACCAGTTAAAATACAAAACTCCGCAGCTTTAAAGTCCTGGTTACAATCGAATTGTCACAATTATCATTTAGAATGTCCTGGTTAGAATCGAGTTGTCATCTATAATGTCCTGTTAGATTCGAATTGTTTAATTTCCCAAATCAGAACACCAAATATATTAGTTTACGCACTTTTATTTTATTGACGAAGTTAAGATTTAAATTTTAAATCACAATTCTAATAACACAATTATTATATTTCCGATCCCTGAAATTTTCAAAACATACAAATCATAAAATATTTAGGTCTGAATAATTATTTCTAAAAAAGTGCAAAAATATACGTCTAACGAATGACAGGAACGTTATTTATGAAAAAATACATAAGTCTCATATTTATGATTTATAAAACCATTAAAATACGAATATAGAAAGAATATCACAAAAGCGTGTCATCAAGGATCCTTGTACAAGGTAACATCTAAACATGGTAATTTATGCCTGTGCTATTCACGGTGATTTATGCCTGTGTTATTCACCGTGGTTTATGCCTGTGCTATTCACGGTGGTTTATGCCTGTGCTATAAAGTTTCAGCTTTCCTTACAATAACTGATAGATCTACTAAACGGAGCTTGTAACGCCCCATATTTATATTTTAAATATATGAAGCAGAACTGTATTATACTAGTCACTATTTAATTACATCCTGCCCTGCAATTCATCAGAAGCTGTTAGTCATGTATATCAGGATTTTAGTCAGTTGTTGAGGTGTGAGTAGTGGGAGGAGCTGTAGTATATGAGGAGAGACAACTACATGAGGTATGTTATTTGGGAGTTATTAGCTCGACATTTCGCAGGAAAGGCAAGCTGTTCTACTCGCCCCGGTGTCGGCGTTACCGTTACCGCTAGTTAACCTTTTTCGGTAAGCTCTCATCAACTGCATAACAGAATTCAATGAAACTTCACACATGTATTCAATATAGATAGATAACGTGTCAAGCACATAACTAAGCAACCTATTTGACAAAGTTATGCCCATTTTCATACTTCATCAATTTCTTGGTTAACCTTTTTCGGTAAATTGATAACTCAGAAACCGTCCGGCAGAATTCAATGAAACTTCACACATATATTCAGTGTAGACAGATAACATGCCACACGCAAGTCACATAACTCTGCAGCCTACTTTGAAAAAGTTATGCCCCTTTTTATACTTAGTTTCTTGGTTAATCTTTTTCGGTAAGGTCATATTTCAGAAACCGCCTGGCAGAAGTCAAAACAACTTCACGTATGTATTCTATATATATATATAGAGGGCTGGCGTGGCGCAGTCGGTAGCGCGGCGGATATGTAACCGGAGGCCGCGGGTTAAATCCTCCGTGGTGGCACTGAGTTTCGTCGGTGTGTTCTTGGGCAAGACACTTTCCTGTCCGGATGTGTAAGTCGGATGGGGGCGTAAACCGGGCGGTCCCGTGTATCGGTCTATCTTCCGAGCACGTTAAAGAACCATAGGAATCTATTCGATAATAAGTGTAGGGCACGGTTCCCGGATTCCTATGTATCCTTCCCCTCTCTCTGGGTCGGCTCTAAATAACCTATACTGTGTTGGTGAGTCGTTAAACAACATTCAATTCAATTCAATTCAGTATAGATAGATAAAATGCCACGCGTAAGTCACATAACTCTATAACCTATTTTGACAAAGTTATGCCCCTTTTTTGTATTCTGTTATGAATTATGCCCATGTTTCAACTTAGTTCTTCCCAATAAATAAACAAGGCCTCGAAAAGTTGACCGTGAACAGTAGATAGTTAGGTTAGGTGGGATTTATGATTTGTTGTCGTTTGTAATATAGGATTATTGTTAGATATTAGTGTCATTATTAGGATGAACCTACCACCCACGACTGTTGGCTGTTGTTAGGAAATTGTCCGACGGCCGTCGACCGTACAGCAATATTTTACTGACATTTCTATTGTTATCGTATTAAATAAATATTTTCACTGCAAATACCTTGTTGAATTAGTTAAATTCCTATCTATATCAGAAGCCACACCATATACTGTCGGTCAATGAAAACGCACCATTAACTCGATGTGTTTATACCATTCGGAATAAAACTGCTGAACCAATAGTTTCCATTTTTAAGTATTGAACTATTGATACCTAACTTGTCTTACATGTTTATTGATAGGTTTTTATGACAAGCAGTTACGCAGTTATTTACCTTGTCATTTAGAATTGTTTACTATGGAGAATCATGAAAAGAAAACAGTTCCTTTAAATTTCAAGCTGCATTAATCTGTCTCGGAATGAATTCCATTTGGTTTTACCATGTTTACTGTTTATTGTTTGACTTCTAACTCTCCAATGCACACGCCGTGACTCAAAACGTAATTACCAAACGCTTCATTAAAATCTCAATTGTCGTTATTTAATAAAATCAAAAGAATGAAGTGTTTTTTATTAAAAAATAAACTTCAAAAATAAAGAAGCCAGAGTTTGACTGAAACTGTTTTTGCACAAGAACAGTATAAGGGGAAGTAAGCTGTGTAAATGAGTGTAATTGTATATCTAAAAAATGTTTACCAATATTAAAGATGGAAGGTATCGTGGTTAAGAATGAATGAATGAATGGTGTTTTACGGCACGCCGACACATAAATAGGTCATATTGTGCGCAAAAAAAATATAAAAATGAAGTATTAATTAAAAATTAATGTAAATTAATAAAGATAAAACTATTAAAAAAATAAGGGATGACAAGGTGTAATATAAACTATGTGTGTAAATCAATAAATGCCCGGCAACGGGTATATAAACAAGTAAATATATATAAGAACACATTACAATGATTTATATAGTCTGATCTCTTTCAGGAAATCTAAAACAAGACTAAAATCTACAGTATTAAATAACTCTTTCATAGTATTAACATTTTAGTACCTTTGACGCATAGGATCAAAGTCTACACATTCCAATAAGATGTGTTTGACCGTTAACGGTGCAAAGCAGGGTATACATATCGTGGTTAAGAAACTGGTTCAAGAGCTTTTGTTGAAATGTGTTGTCTCCTTTCAAGAAATAATGGTTTGACGTTCTGTGTCTACCTGGTTTTACACTCTGGTGTCTAGTCCTTGAGCTGGCTGTAGACCCCGACCCCCCACCCCGACCCCCCCCCCCCCCCACCCCCACGGGGAAATTTTGTAGGGTATGATTTTCTGAAAGAACATATAGTAAGCTTCAAAATGAGACATGTGTGCCGTATGATTTTCTGAAAGAACATATAGTAAGCTTCAAAATGTGCCATCTGAGCGTTGGGGCGTTTGTGTGTAACACACGTGACATTTACGTTACCGTAACAATTCCAAAACACTTTCAATAAATTTGAATATGAGTTACAATGTGCATATGAACAACAAATACTACCTATATTTATGTTATTTATGAATTGTTTAATTTATACAGCCTTTTCAACATAATGAAAATATACTCTACTTTACTTTACACCCTGATCGTTATCAAAAAATCATAAATACACTTAATAATAACTAGACCGTAAGTTACCAAAAGTCGCCACCTCACTCTGGGGGAATTTTAAAGGATATATTTTCCTGAAATGGTGTGCATTTCCTACAAAATGAAGTATGTTTGCCAAATGAGAGTGGG
The DNA here is from genome assembly GCA_037043455.1 of Cyrtodaria siliqua. NCBI lineage: Eukaryota > Metazoa > Mollusca > Bivalvia > Adapedonta > Hiatellidae > Cyrtodaria > Cyrtodaria siliqua. The sequence continues at coordinate 105,727 of JAWPHD010007571.1, forward strand.
GACATAAGGGCGTGACATCCATTTGAAATACGTTACCATTATCATCTTTACTGAAACAGTGACTATTTTAATAATAAAATGTTATTCGTTAAATCAAAATATGAAAGAATTAATAAATGAATAAATAAAATGTGTGTGTGGAGAGAGAGAGAGAGAGAAAGAGAGAGAGAGAGAGTTACGATATGTAAAATAAACAAAAAGTACGTTACCATTTGGAAGTTTCCAGAAATAAAGGTGCTAGTATTTTACTTTTAACTATAATTTTTTTAAATGTAATGTAATTCATTAGTATAAGTAAATAAATAAATATAATGTCTAAATTAAATGAATATAATATAATAAGTATTTTAAACTGGTTAATAAATCAGAAAAATTGTTATTGCACATTAAACTACTGGGTGCTTATTATTTATTGAAAATGTTTTTTTTTACTAGTTATTGCATATTCCCTTTGTTACAATGTATCCTGCTTTTGAAACAAATCCCAAAGAATAATCATATTTTGTCCCCATCCAATATAAGTTAAGTCTTGCCTTATTCTGATTACTAGTAGTTGGACACAATACACTAGTAGTTGGACACAATACTAATAAAACTAACTCTTATCAAAAACAGACACAAAGGAAAATGACCTTGACACTTGACATGCATATATCTTCACCCTAGCGCCTATGTCTAATGTTCTTTTGGAATGACCATTGGAACTACGCCAGACACATTCAAGTATATTTAATGACACACTGACTCTTGACACAACCCATCCCCGGGTCAAATGAACTTCTCCAAAACAAGAAATTCAGTGTCCGTCTTCCACAAGTCGCATAACAATAAATAAACTATCAATCAACATTTTCAGGGTAACATCATTGGATTCGGTAGAAAGTATGCAGCATACAGGTAATACCACGTCAATGTAGAGAAAAGCTGCAAGATGCCACCTTCCAGAGATGGCAAATATGGCATCAGAAGTTATTTCTCGTGCAAAGAACTGCATCCATCCAACAAAGAACAACGAGAAAAAAGAGCCACGGAATCTATCATTGGTTTCACAAACCCTATTCCGAGTTGATATCAATGACTATGAGCTTTACCTCCGATCGTCCGGTATTCCAGCATAGAGATGTTGCTGATGATCTATTACTGCATCAGGCTGAGAAGACCATGACATATTTGACTTGTTACATTGACACGCCGACCCGATCTAAAACACACTATATTTGGTCAATTGGTTCCCTTATTGATCAGGTATCAGACAGATCTTAAGTTGAAGCTATCATATTCTCTAGGCTCAGTACAATGGTCCCTTGCAACAGCTGATGACAATTCAGTTAGAACTGACAAAGCCAAATTGCTCTACTGCTTAGAATTATCAGTTGAGCCAGCTACACAGCAACCTACTGAATATACTGTGTATGTGTGTGAAAGTAATGCAACACGATTTGACAGAGCTGGTGTTTGACGTACTTACCAAAGCACAATGAGTCGACTTTGTGACAGACATTTGCATCCCTAGATCTATCAAGTAGTTTGAGTGCAAGAGGCGAGTTGAAACCCCAACTTTCCTGTTATCAGGGCCGAAAACGAAGACCTATTGCGATTTGAAGAATTATTAAGACAATACGACACAACTTATTATTTGAAGAGTTATCACGACAATACGACACAATTCATTAATCTCATTTGCGGCCAGTGGAAAACAGACAGATATGCACCAAATCTCAAAGGCCATAAAACCTACTTTGTCTGGGAAAAAATGTCCCTGGCAAATGACATATCTTTCATTGCTAATGATCAGGACGATCTGTTTATATCTATCATAGGAGGAAGCAGACATCCGACTGAACATATCCCTATCGTCCTCACCAACATCAGAAACAATCGTGGTTTTTCCTCCTGACACAGACATACTGATCCTGCTCTCAAAATTTGTTTCAGTAATACAACCGTAACTATGTCATGTTTGGCACTGGGATGATTAAAAAAGAAGATGTTGATTGTGAAAGAAAGTGTAGAGGTTTATAATAATGGGTCTGATATTTGCTCTTTATTACTCACACTACATTGCCTTACCACCTGTGTTACAAGCAGTGGCTTTGTAGGGAGAGGCAAGGTTGTCCCATTTAAGACGATTAAAAAGCACAGGGAGTTTGTGTAAAGTTGGATTGCTTGAACAGCAGCATGAATGTTCGGATGATCTTCAAAAAAAAGTACAGAGATCACGGAGAGGATAGTGTGCCGCCTTTATGGCAAACCTCTTTACACGGATGTCAAATACGTTTTCGCGAAAATTCAAAGACTCAACTAGAGCTTTTTGCCGCCGTGTCAATTTTCTATAATCACGCATTTGAACATGCACACGTTCAAGTGTTTTTGTGGCACCATACTGACTAACATTAACAAGACCTACCAGACGCAGAAACAAATGAGAGAGGATAAAGTTATTGAATTTGACTAGACTATTGGTGATATTGCATCACAATATTTGGTTGACATCATGTTCAAAGAGCCTGACACTGAAGAAGGAAGCAATAATCGGCGGGAAGATGTCCAAGCCAACAAACTGATTGATATTGAGTTTGAAGAAAGTGATGACAATGTATAGAGGAATTATGAACTCAAATGATGCAATATATTTCCATGAAAATGCGTGCTATCTCATAGAGCTATACATTTATATTTGTTAGTAACGTAAGTAAAGTTCAGTTCATTTTGTGAATATGTTGAAATTGCTTAACGTGTTACATTTGATTAATATATGAATACATTAGCAGTTAAAATTGTGCATAACATTTGCTATTTTCCTTAGAATTTGGCAGCGTAAAAAGTACGGAAGAGTCGTGTAAATTATATACAAACTTCATTTCATTCAATGTTTGCCTATGTATAAACAGTATAAAAAGGAAAATAAAGATATATATTCATGTTTTTATTAGATACTTAGAAATGTGGGGCAGGATGTAATTAGGTATTTAAATAAAATGATGTAAACTTAATTGGTAACGTACGTAACGTTTAATACATGAGGTAACACATATTAACATTTACATAATGTCATGTCTATTCAAACTGTATTGTTACCATCGATTATGTGTAGAGGAATGATGTATTAACATCTGTATAAGCTACACGGAAGATTATTATTAATTATTTAAAAAAACACACAATGAAACGGACAATACAAGAACCAAACATTGTCAACATCATGGATACGTATGTCTATTATAACTAAGATGTTTAAATAATTTTCGAATATATAATATTTATGTTCTTAATTTCTTAAACCAAAAACCTTCATTCAACAAGGTAACGTAAATTACGGTAACGTAGACCTAATAACGCAGGTACCAAAGGTATAAACATTACGTGAAACTATTTTTTGTAGTTTAAAAAGCATAAATAATGTTCAAAATGAGTTGTTACAATCAATTATGTTTAAAGGAATGCTGCAATAAAACTTTAATAGTTTATTGGATGATTTGTTCTATTATTTCTTTTAACATGCAGAAAATAGAAAATGATTTAAAAACACGCAATGTAACGGACATTACAATAACCAAATAGTATTAACACTATATCATGGGCACGTATGTCTGTGATATCTGTAAGGTTCGGAATAATTTTCGGATGTAAAATCATTAATGTTCTTAATGTTCTTACGTTAAAAAACTTAATAAAACAAGGTAACGTAAATTACGGTATCGTAGAGTTAGAAACGCAGGTATCCAAGGTAAAAAAAGTGAAACGAAAGTTTATATTATAAAAGGCATGAATAATGGAAGACAATTTAAAATACAAACCCTTTCTTCCATACATTTTTAGTCTTCAAAATGCAGTAAAATTAATAATTATTTTATAGGTAACGTATCCTACACCCTGTAACACAATAAAGCCCCAACGCTCAGATGGCACACATGTTCCAAAATGCTCTACACATAATGGGCTTTCAGAAAAATAGGGTGTACACAATTCCCCCTATGGGAATTCTCCTACTAGCTTACAGCCTATATCAAATGTCTAGCAAGTCTCGTAGCATTTATAAGTTTTGAAATGTTAATATAATATTAAATCTATATCTGTATACTAATATCTCTATATCTCTAATATTAAATCGGTATACAGGGAATTGGGCCGTTATCCATCATATATAAAATAGTCATGTTAATATCATGAAATATTGCTATGGGTGGTTACAACTGATAATATAATTTATCTTTGCTTGTATTTTGATTTATGAACAACTGCCGTGAGTAACTTAAAGTCTCTATATCAATCGATTTCTTCTTTGTGGGCGTGTCTTTATTTGTAACTTCATGTTCACCAGCTCATGTCGAAATCGGGTATTTAAGCGAGCAAATATAAGGCAGGACATCATTTATTGTATTTATTTATTGTATAGACATCGATCAGTGCACATCTTACCTGTACACAGGTAACATTATGATTTACAGAAGATGAAAACAATGCCTCTTTGGGGACTCGCACACACGACCTTCTGATTTCAAGTCAGGTGCTCTAACCACTGAGCTATAACGCTTCTTGAGAAAATGGTATAAAAACTAGCATTTATTAACAGGCAAAATAACAACCTGTCTGAAACCGTCTCAAGATGAATCAATAAATATATAGTCCATCTTGTCGGACGTGTAAATTAACATTGCATGGTGTAATACTATATTTTATCAATATGAAACTAATATTCCGCCTCAAAACAACCATATCTCGACATATTATTTAGCGCTTGATGAATGAATGAATGTCTTTATTTATAGAGGGTGACCCAATTAGCCAACACTAATCTCCCTTGGGGCCCTCTGCAAAGTCATACATATACATGTACAATGTAAAACATATATAACAAAACAGTGATATTTCCTTTACATTATTGCGCACACATACATGCAAATACACACACATGCACACACATTTACAACCATGTACACATCATTCGTAATATATATACATAATTATATACATGGTTTTAGGTGGTGGTGTGCATATTAAAGTACCACACAGTACACAAGATGTCAATAATTATCTAAAACTGCCAAACATAACAATACCCTTACAATAATTACATTATGATTGTGTTTTCAGCCATTTAACACAGTTGGATGTAAAGGTTTTTAAAGAAGTACATTCTCTAATATATGAAGGAATGCTATTCCACACAATTGTTCCAGCGTATGACATACTCCCTTTAAATAGTTCTTTGTTTGGTCTTGGAGTAATCTAATTTAATTCGTAAGCAGATCAAAGATTTCTCTGCGAGATAACAGTATGATGAAACATATCACAAATATATGACGTGACTGCATGGTTTGATACTCTATACATAAATTTTGCCTTTTGGGGAAATAGCCTTTGCTCGATATTAAGGGAATAAATGATAACCAGTGCTTCTTTTAGTGTGGTATATTGGTCGCCTAAAATAGTACGACATGTTCTCCTCTGCAAACTTAATAACAGTTGTATGTTAGCTTTCTTTGTATTTCCCCATATTATATTACAGTAATCTAGATGAGGTTGAACATATGCCTTATAACATATTATTCGATTATATAAAGGAATATATGATTTTATTCTTGACAGTAGCCAGATGTTGGTTGATATTTTCTTACGAATATACATAATGTGATTATCCCACTTCAAGTGTTCATCTATATGCATTCCCAGAATTTTATCACCTGTTGTTAGTTGCAGTTCAATGTTATTATATGTTAATGATAATTTGTTATTAACAAGTCTTGCACGCTTTTGAGGTGTAGTAATTAAGAGCACTTTAGTTTTTTCTGTGTTTAAAACCATACCATTATTTAGGCACCAAGCACTGAGGGTATTTAAAGCAGTTTGAAGATTTTGCTCAATTACTGCTTTTGATGTGTTAACATCGTAGATAGTGGTATCATCCGCCTACATGTCTTTATTAGATACGGTACCATCAAGACATATAGGAAGGTCATTTATGAATAATAAGAATAGGAGAGGTCCTAAAATAGAGCCTTGTGGAACACCACATGTAATTAACTGTTTATCAGAGAGAACCCCATTTAGGGAAACATTTTGTTTCCTATCTGTTAGATAAGATTTAAACCACTTAACTGTAGTGTCACTACATTTATAGATCTGCATTTTTTTTAAAAGAATGTTATGATCCACTAAGTCAAATGCTTTCCTAAAATCAATCATTATTACACCAACATATTTACCTTCATTTAATCCTTTTAACCACTTGTCAATCATATGAACTAAAGCCGTTTCGCAGCTGTGGCTTTTCCTAAACCCACTTTGAGATTTACATAGTAATTTATAATAATTTAAAAACTCAACAAATGAGTTGTGCACATGTTTTTCAATCAACTTGGAAACAGTTGGTAAAATAGAAATTGGTCTGTAGTTGTTTACATTATCAGATGCACCTGATTTGAATAAGGGATTAACATAAATTAGCAGCTTTCCACGTATCTGGGAAAAGTCTTATACTACAATTAATAATATATGTAATACTTTTTGATATTACATTGGCTGATAATTTTAGTAATTTAGGACCAATTTGGTCAAGTCCCGTGGATTTGGATGTATCTAAGCTGAGAAGCATTTTACGAGTTTGTTCTTCTGTTATGAGAGGAATGTTAAAGTACATTTTGTCTGGAACAGTGCGATTTACAAATTGCTTTACTTTTGTAAAGTGTGTGTTTGAAATAGGTTCTTTTAAATTTGCAGCTATATTTACAAAAAAAATATTAAACTCATTTGCCATCTCAAAATTATCTGTTATTTCTTCACTGTTTTTATTGATCTGATTTACAGAATTTCCTTTTTGCGAATTTTTTGTGGAGGCACCGTGCTCTTTAAATATTTTCCATATTGACTTTGGATCTGATTTGCCTTCTTCAATTTTTCTTTCATAAGAGGACTTCTTAGATTCTTTAATCAAATTACATACTTTATTTCTTAAAATTCTGTAATTTTGAGCATCATTTTTTGCTTTACATTTATCTCTTTCCTTTATTGCATCTAAATTATCAGAATTAAGCCAATCAGGTTGTTGGAGCTTTGTAACCCTATGTATTCTAAGCGGCACATGCTTATCAATAACACTTGTAAAATTAGTCACCCAGGTGTTAAGTAAGTCATTTGCATCTGTATAACTTTCATGTGTGCTCCATGATATGCTTTTAAGATCGTTAATAAAGTTTTCCTCAACAAAATTTTAAAAGACCGATACTTAATAGATTGGTGAGTATTCGTTTTATCTTTAAAATTTAATTTACGAGTACAGAAAATTGGATAATGGTCACTAATGCCAATTTTTTGTACTTTTACACATATAATATTTTCTTCAAAATTAGTATAAACATGATCTATGAGAGTTTTCGAATTTGGACATTCTCTTGTTGGTTCTTTTACCGTTTGAACAAGCCCTGATGATGAAATATAATTAGACCATTCTATATTTATCTGTGGATTAAGTAAATCACGATTTATATCTCCTAGAATAATTATTTTTTTTTCCTCTAACTGAACTTTTTCTAAGTGCTCATCAAAATATTCTTTCCATATTACTCTAGACTCGGGGTGTCTGTATATCGAGCCAATAAGAAATGGTTTACTTTTATTTGGCTTAATCTCAAGCCATATAATTTCTATATTATCATCTTCTAAATCGGTTCTTCTAGTACAATTTACGCCAATTTTAACATAAACAATCAAACCACCACCTCTGTTTACTATTCTATCCCTTCGAAATGGAACTTGAAAACCATCTACATAGAATGATTCAGTTTTATGGTCACTAGTAAATTTTGTCTCACTGATTCCAAGCACGTCAATTGTATTTAAAGGTGAAGTTAACATTAATTTAATTTGGTCAATTTTTGTAGATAATCCCTATATGTTAATGTGACCAATATTAAAACCCTTTTTATTTAGACATAGATCAGTTAAATGTGCAACTTTTGGTAATTGTTTGTTTGTTTGACTTCTTTTTATTGAATTTGGCATTGAAAGCACACTGTTATTGTTCTCATGTTCACACGTACATATGCAAGAATCACAAGTTTCACATATCGTGTCCAAAACACTGAAACGATTTTCTGCGTGTCTTTGATAGTTGGCATCATTGCCGTGCCCCTATACAAAGTTCCAACATACGTCCTGTGTGTGACCTATGAGACCACATGCCCAATATTTGACTGGTTTCCGATGTCTGCATTCGTCTGTGTTGTGGCTAGTTTCATTACAGTTGAAGCACTTTCTGGGTTGAAAATAACGCCTGTTTCTGGCATCTCTTGCATTTGCGAAGTTACCTGTTGGGCCAAATTATTGAACTGGTTTTCCGACAAAAGTGCACTTGGCGAAGTCATGCACAATTTCAACTGTTTCATTTATAGTGGCTAGTACCCGCTTGGTTCCTGGTTTGGACGGGTGAATGTGATCCCTTTCATTCAGTAAACGCGTTAATAATTTTCCATTTTTATCGTCAAAGGAACGGTAATTGTCAACATAGTCAGTTTTGTGATGAACTGACAAGCGCTCAATTATCATGTTTACTGCGTGAACGTCAACATCGCCTCTAGGTGCAAGTTTTGACAAAACTATTTTGCAGTTATCATTTCTAGCCTTGATGAGGGCAATAAGCTGGTCATACTGCTCTTCAATTAGTTCGGTATCAGCGTTTCTTGAGAGGTCGTTACCTCCTATATACAGTACAACTGTATCAACTGTATCAAATTGTTGCAGATCATACAGGTGTATGTCTGTTATAAGTGTTTTGATTGTTGCTCCCGATACAGAGTGCTTATGGACATTATGTTTTAGTCCCTTTGAATTGACACCATGCAGTATAGAGTCGCCCATTATCAAAATCTTCTTGTGGTTACTTGATTTCTGTGTATTGCGAACAGGTGATATTTGCGCCACAGGTGGTCTCTGTGGTGTATGCAAGGATGTGTCTGATAAAACAGAGTCTTCACTGATGGAGTGTCTCGGACTGATCACCACTTCAATCTCCTGCTGGGATGTAGCCTTTGATGGCTGGGAAGTTGTTTGGTGTCCAGTATGGCAGTTTTCTGCATGCTGTGAGTGAAACAGCCGATCTGTTGGTTCAATCTATGATCTGGTGCCATACGATTGCTGCTGTTTTATGGTGTCCAGTTCCTGACGTAGCATCTCAGTATCTCCCTTCAAATCACTAATTGATTCACATATGGCATAAATTAATTCCTCATTTACTACTGTTGATGATGGCAATGTCACACTGGGGGTACTAGATCCATTTGGTGTTACCATGGAGAGTTTGTCCTGAGTAATTTTTAGATATTTCATCTGGGCAATTTGTTTCAAATTTGTATTTGTAATATTAAGACATTTGTCCATTAAATGCCCCATTTTTAGTTGGAAATTGTTTTCCGTCCATGTTTGGTGAGCGGGTCCTGATACCTCTAGCTCACGACTGTCTAAATCTAGACTAACCAAGCATCGGACGTTCTTCACACTGATGGTTATTTTAGAGACATCTATGTCATCAGGCAAGTTAAAATCTGACTTGACTTTTGCTGTGAAAAGATTGAACAGCACATCTGACAGAAAAGTAATGTGTGTCCTTGTATCGTCCTGTTTTACTCTGTAGAAGATCCCATCGTATTGATCGCCTGTATTTATTTGATGTTTTACTGAACTCTCAGTCTAAGAACATTTGCTATTTTCCATTTCATGTGTACTGACTTCATCTAGTGTTGAACATTTTCTAAGAAAACGCGTAAAATGTTTCTCGCTTTTATTGTGAAATGAATGGTAGCAAGAAATACTAAAATTCCTTTAGAATTAGAAGCACATAGTATCCATATAACACTACTGGTAATATAAACAGTGGGGTGTCCAAACAGTGTGTGTAGATCCAACTTTTCTCAATATAACTATGATTAAGTGACTTTGTCACATAAAACAAATATTTATTTTAAATCCAAGTGTGCCCAATAGTATAATTTTATATCCAAACATATGCTATTGTAAACACTAATTTGCTACACTGGTACAGAGCTCTCATAAACACGTCGTATCACTATGGCAGATAAGGAGAAGTGTGTTGGAGATCAGTCACAAGTTCCACAACATTCGTCTTTTATTCTGTGTATTAAACACATTTGGCTAGCAAACGGTCCCATATCTGGAATAAAACACCGATTCAGTTTTTCAACATTTCGCGTCATTCATTCACACCATGCGTATTTTGAAATAACCACTGTCAAAACCACATCTCTACCTAACCTCTGTGCTCATACTCTCCAAAGAAATAATCCTGACAAACACAGTAAAATACTTACTATTCATGACAACAGACATACTACTTTAACCTCAGGTTAGATTTAACAATGAAATAGAAACTAATCCTGGGAAAAATCACAGACCTAATAACAAATTTATATCTTTGGAAAAACACATGCAAACTAGAAACTTTGGATTCTTTCAAGGAACTATTTCAGCACCCTACGACCCGGAAGTACTTCCTGACTGGTCTGACACCTAAATGAGTCGCGACATTTCTCAAAAATAGTTATCGAATACATCTAACTGACCAATAAGGTTGACCGAATGGAAAATCAGATGCTTTTGCAAGGACCTATTATCTTTTCGGTTCAATTCCTGCATGCTAAAAACCATTCAGTGGCATAACTGACTTAGTACCCCAGACTAAGATGTCTAGATTGTAATGACTAGTTATTAGTATTATATACATATACAGTCTGGTGAGGGCTGAGCCAGCATGCCTCATTCTTTCTTGGGAGGAAAGGCTGATAATTGAAGCCTTATGCCCTCTGAAGAAAGAAGCATGCTGCCCCATACCAAACCAGTAGGCATTGCTCAACAAGGAGATGTGGTGGAGATGGATGGCGGTTAGAAGCGACGGTATACAGAGTTTATTGTAACTACCGAGGATGTAAACAATGAGAAGATGCTGTTTGGCTGAATTTAGTCATGTGACTAAAATGTTAATGAGTAACTGTAACCGGAAGTATTGCTTGTAAACAAAGAAATCGAAAGTAGGGTTTGTTTTGGTGAGAAGCAAAGTGTATGGGTGTATGGTATTACGATTTCTCATAAACCACGTTTATTACATAAACTTCCATTTATGCTTAATCTACATACATGGATAGTAAAGGTGACAAAGAAGGAACTATGTATATAAAGTTTATTGGCATAACTGACTTAGTACCCCAGACTAAGATGTCTAGATTGTAATGACTAGCTAATGTAATGACTAGTTATTTGTATTATATACATAGTCTGGTGAGGGCTGAGCCAGCATGCCTCATTCTTTCTTGGGAGGAAAGGCTGATATTTGAAGCCTTATGCCCAAAGAAAACATTTGTCAAATGTTTTGATCCCAAGAAAGAGGGAAATGACACCTTAAGTAATGTCCTTGATGAGCAATACATACAACAGATGATGAAAAGAGCATTAGAGGAATTAAATGACATAGTTGAAAGTACAACATTATGATACAGATGACATGTAAGTTGTATTTTTAATTATATAGACTGCAGGTTGCGACTATGAGAACACATGGACAACCTACGGTAGCAGGTTGATGCAGAGCCTACGGTAGCAGGCGACGGACGGGTGGACAACCTATGGTAGCAGGTTGATGCAGAGCCTACGATAGCAGGCGACGGACTGGTGGACAACCTACGGTAGCAGGTTGATGCAGAGCCTACGATAGCAGGCGACGGACGGGTGGACAACCTACTGTAGCAGGTTGATGCAGAGCCTACGATAGCAGGCAACGGACAGGTGGACAACCTACGATAACAGGTTGATGCAGAGCCTACGATAGCATTCGACGGATGGGTGGACAACTGACGATAGCAGGTTGATGCAGAGCCTACGATAGCAAGCGATGGACGGGTGGATAACCTACGTTAGCAGGTTGATGCAGAGCCTACGATAGCAGGCGACGGACGGGTGGACAACCTAAGGTAGCAGGTTGTTTCAGAGCCTACTATAGCAGGCGACAGACGGGTGGACAACCTACGGTAGCAGGTTGATGTAGAGCCTACGAAAGCAGGCTATGGACCGATGGACAACCTACGGTAGCAGGTTGATGCAGAGCCTACGATAGCAGGCGACGGACTTGTGGACAACCTACGGTAGCAGGTTGATGCAGAGCCTACGATAGCTGGCGACAGACGGGTGGACAACCTACGGTAGCAGGTTGATGCAGAGCCTACGATATCAGGCGACGGACGGGTGGACAGCCTATGATAGCATGTTGATGCAGGGCCTGTGATAGCATGCGACGTACGGGTGGACAACCTACGGTAGCAGGTAGGGCGACGGACGGATGAACAACCTATGAGCTAAGGTCAATCTAACAACTATGGACCCTCTCGGCAGAGCCTGTTACAGGTATTATGCATAATGATATAAACATGTTAATGTTAGACGTTGAAGTCAATTGTAACTAGCTAACATGATATGGTTAACATTTGCTAAAGTATGCGCTTTAAAGCTTCATAATAAATTATTAAATAATACGATGGCAGGCAACAGGCTATGAATGCATTAGTCTACGATGGATGACAGAGGGCAATGAACGCATTGGCCTACGATGGCAGACAGAGGGCCATGGATGCATGAGTCTACGCATGGCAGACAGCGGGCAATGGATGCGTTGGCCTATTATGGCAAGAAACGGGCTATGGATGCAGGAGTCTACGAAGGCAGACAGAGGGCAATGGAAGCATTGGCCGAAGATGGCAGGCAACGGGCTATGGATGCACAAGTTTACGATGGCAGACAGCGGGCAATGGATGTGTTGGCCTATTATGGCAGGCAACGGGCTATGAATGCATTAGTCAACGATGGGAGACAGAGGGCAATAGATGCATTGGCCTACGATGGCAGGCAGTGGACTATGGATGTGTTGGCCTATTATGGCAGGCAACGGGCTATGAATGCATTAGTGTATGATGGCAGACAGCGGGCAATGGATGCATTGGCCTACAATGGCAGACAACGGGCTATGGATGCATGAATCTACGATGGCAGACATCGGGCAACTGATGCATAGGCATACGATGGCAGGCAATGGGCTATGGATGCATGAGTGTACGAATGGCAGATAGCGGGCAACGGGTTATGAATGCATTAGTCTACGATGGCAGACAGCGGTCAATGGATGCATTGGCCTACGATGGAAGGCGACGGGCTATGGATGTATGAGTATGATACGAATGGCAGACATCGGGCAATGGATGCATAGTCCTAAGATGGCAGGCGACGGGCTATGGATGCACGCGTCTATGATGGCAGACAGCGGGCAATGAATGCATTGGCCTATGATTGCTGGTAGCAGGCTGTGGATGCAAGAGTTTGATGGCAGACAACGGGCCATGGATTTGTTGCCTATGATGGCAGGCGGTGGGGGGCTATGGTTGACGCCCACAATGGCGGACTGTGGGCTACAGATGCAGTGGCCTAAGACAGCAAATGGCAGGCCATGGCTATGTTCCATAGATGCCAGACAACAGGCAATGGATGCAAATTGATGATGGCAGACAATATGGAAGATATGCATTAGCCTACTATGGAAGGTAGCAGAAAGATGAGGAGGACGCCTGCAGATAACTATGTTGAGGCGATAGACAGATACCGCCTATTGGTAACTAATGCACATGTTCGATACAAATATGTTTTGGCATGTAATATAAAACAAAATGATAATAATTTCAACATCCTGTCTACAGATTTGTAATACAAGTTCAAACTCCTTACATGATGAGTAGTGCTCTTTGTGAGATACATGTTGGAACATAAACAGTATGCACAGTTTTACGTTTCCTTAAGTATGTCATTAGTTGTTATGACAGTCTATGAATCCTGAATGCTGATGGCAATGGAGTTATTTTATTTGAAACACATACTGTCTTTTAAAGTGGTGTATAAGATGGTAAATAAGTAACAATAGCCATACTGGGAGAACTCATACTTCATAGTTTAATGGTTCACAAATTATGTGTTCTTTGACACGGTAGGTCTGATGCCAGTTTATGAATCCAGGCTGGTGATGGCGATGAAGACCTTGTAGTAGGATGCATACCGTCTTTGCAAACATCTGTATACATCGTGATACTAACATCAGCCATTTTTAGAAGTACTAAGAACACTCGTACTTGAAGTTCATTGAATATGATAAAGTAGAAGCACTCTGAACACGCGTGACTTCTAAATGTAAGCCTTGATGCAGTGGATAAGCCTAACATAGATCATATGAAGAAGTGCTATGAACCCCCGTACTCCTTCAATTAACCCTATGTAAGAGTAGAAGCACTGAGAACACTCGTGACTTCTAAAAGACATGTATAACCTTGATTCAGTGGCTCAGCATACAAAGACCATATGAAGAAGTGCTATGAACACCCGTACTTCTTCAGTTAACCCTATTTGAGAGTAGAAGCACTGAGAACACTCGTGACTTCTTAAAGACATGTATAACCTGTTTATCAACCCTAAAACTGAAGGATAAAGAGATATATTTAGAACATTCATACTATTCGCTTGTTTCGTCTATGCGAGATAGAGCTTGGTTGTTTGGTTCGCAGTAACCCCAATCCACTGGAGTTTTCAACAGTTCATATTGTTCTGCCTGTCGTTCTGCCTTTCTTGAGAAGGCATTATGGTAGATGTAGAAGTGTGTACCTCCATACTGACGGTACAAGCCATTGATCAATCGCTATAACTCTCTAGTTCCTTCCTCGTGTAAGGCTCTGTTTCACACAACACGTTCTTGTACTTCGAAAATACTGCTCGAAACTCGTGGCTTCTGTGTAACCTGATGTCAGTTGATCATATACTGTCCATTCTGGTCATGTGTTTCATTGGCAGCAACCATGCCAGGGATGAGCAGCATTGCTAAATTCACGTGGTGTTTGTGTGCGGCAATGTCATTTTTTAATTTTTGAGGAATGACATTAACCGCCGGGAGATCGTCCGCCGGGAGATCGTCAGCTGGCCGGCGTAGAGTGATGGAAGCAATCCGTGGAGTTTTCAGGACCTTATCTTGTGTTTCCGAGGACGTATTTCTATTAGAAATAACCTGGTCGGTATCAGGCAAGTTGATCCGTCCCGAAAGCTAAGCCAAATTAACCTGCATGTCGCGCATTTCTTACCGAAATAGGCCGATTTCTCCTGGTGGTGTTGCAGAATTTGTTCCTCCGTGGGCGCCGACATTTTTTTTTGTGACGTCATCTTTTTCGTGGTCAGGTGTTTCGTCACGTGATACAGATTCCTGTCTATGGAGTTCCTTTGTTTAATCCGCGCATCGGCAGGTACTTCGTCACGTGATACGGATTCACGTCTATTTTTAGAATACCTTTGTGTTTGGCTTGATCAATTTTGCCAAGTCTCTTCCGGGATTGAATTCTCTTTAACATAGCCTTCGACAAGGACGACGGCATTTTAATTCCTTACTTCGCTAGAGCTTCGCGAAAACTCGAACACTCCCCAATTTTTGATCGATATCATGTCGTATATTTGCCGGGGCGTCAATTTGCGAGTCGGGAAGGTCGACTCGCCATAATTGTACGATTTTCCTTTCAAAATGAGGAGATCGCAATTAAAATCGATACGGTCACTTTGCTAATAAGATCTTCGAATGTTCGATGAATCATAAGGCGAGTGATACATCTCTTAGCAGTCCGCACAAGAGATGTAAATTAAATATTAGAAGCGACGATATACAGAGTTTATTGTAACTACCGAGGATGTAAACAATGAGAAGATGCTGTTTGGCTGAATTTAGTCATGTGACTAAAATGCTATTATGAAAACAATTTATATAAATAATAAGCTTTTTGCACCATGTTAATGAAATGTTGAATCAAGCCATTAATTATGTTGGCCAATTGATGTTATCGTCGTCGTTGTGCTCTATATATTTAGCTTCTGCTGCTATTATTTACTCTCCAGGGCTGATCATGAAATTGTGGTTGTTGTTGACAGTAATTGCAGTGTTTCTGCAAAAGGTTCTCTTAACAAATTGCTGATAAGTATACCTCAACAGTTTTTTTGTTGATTTCAGCTAATTTTAACTTGCTGCTGTTGACTGCCGTTGCTAATGAGACGGTTTATAAAATATCCAGTGTTATTTGTCCAGCGACCCACTTTACACATTTATTTGTTTGTCTACAGGGATGTTTTCATTATAGTGGCTGTTGATTGGTATACTGGTGTTGTTACTGATGCTGCTTACTTATAATTGGATATCTTTACTTATTTAAAGTTTTATTTTATTTTATTCTCTCAAACACTTTGCCTTATATTTCAGTTTGTGTCACTATCAATTTGACTTAGGGCCAGTGAAACGTTCCCGCCAAAAAGTGAGTGTACCGGGCGTGATGTTGTGGACAGGTCATAGAGACCCAGTGTTGGTATTGTATGTAAAGTTCCATTTCTTACAGTTATACAAGTTGAACCTAAATAACAAAGCTTGCGAATGTCAAATGTATCCAAAATATTTGGTGTAGAATTCGGGAATATATCCCCAGAACTGGTTGATACATTGACAATGGTTTTATAACTGGCTTTCTATTTTCCAAGACCTTGGAAGAATTTAGATGTTTTTTTATATGGTTTATTTCATGGCTATACCATGGTTCGATGAGTATTATTTATACTGTCATTTTTACACAAGTCATATCAAATGTCATCGGTATCTATTTAATTTGGGTGTGTGTGTCTCGAAATAAAACTGTTCTATGCATGATCCAAATTTAAATTTTAATAAAACACTTATCACATCAATTAAATAATACCTTAAAACCTCCTTTTAATAATTATCTCCGAATAAAGGGAGGCATTTATAAACCAAGTAAGGTGTTCTTGCAGGCACAAAATGGAAATATTTGTCAAAATTATCCAGATGTTCAAGTCGTGTGATGAGGTGTGTGTGCCGGTTGAGGGTGTTTGTTATTCACGGGTTCTTAAAATACCCGTGATTGTGGAGTTGGTTGTGGTAACTTGATTCGACACTACAGTTTTAAGGTTTAGTCTGGCTGGCTTAAGTCGTTTATATTGTGGCTTTAGAGTTTGGATACTCAAAATATGTATGTTATATATATACCTCATCGTCAGTAGGTTTGGAAGCGGTGTTCATACTTTGTAAGATTGGCTGTTGGCCCGTTAGCCGCTTTAAATGAGGTTGTAAATGGCATTCAGGCAGTCAAAATCAAATCGCTATTACATCTCCTTTATTTATATGAAGACAAAATAGTTTTACATTCAACTTTTAACACGTGGGTTAGGATACATATTCCTACTTTATAGTCAAAGGAGCGTGATAGAATGTATTTGTAAATGTGGAAATGCTTTAGTCCTAGTCTTCTTGAATATATAATTATTTACAATGGTAGTCATTCAAAAGCTAAAGTTAATTATAACATTGAATTTAATTATTGGGTGGCAGAGGTGTCCGCCTGCGGTTGGATGCCATAATGAAACAGAATGAACATTGAAGCATATTTTTCATTGAAACACATTTTTAATTCGTTTTATCGATCATAAATTTACTTCTATGCATAGTAATGCAAGATCACTTCAGTGACTGGTATGTGTATATTAGACAAATCACCAATTATCAATTAATCGCGATTAAAAGCGGTAATCGATCGTCAAAGAAGACCGATTCCCAATACTAGACTATCATATGTTTGTAGCACCGTTCGGTGTCAGCTATTTACAGCACCTTATCTGAGATATGAATATTAAGGTACATCGTAAACGGGAACTGAATCTCGTTTCAATCTTAGTACATGTCATACACGTCAGATACATGCCATCCATTTACTGCAAGACGAAGGCTATTAGGGGTTGTTCCTCGAAACACTGTTGTGTCTGCCTTGTGCGTATCAGTGACTACATTTTGACCTACTGATCCTAAAAAGGAGTCATCCTCACACCAAGGACAACCACGTTATGAAGTTGTAATTATTAGTTACTGACCGAGTTTGAA
This sequence comes from Cyrtodaria siliqua, assembly GCA_037043455.1. Taxonomy (NCBI): domain Eukaryota; kingdom Metazoa; phylum Mollusca; class Bivalvia; order Adapedonta; family Hiatellidae; genus Cyrtodaria; species Cyrtodaria siliqua. The sequence continues at coordinate 123,734 of JAWPHD010007571.1, forward strand.
TATGGTGAGTGCAATCATTTACAAGTTATTGAGCGGATACACATTTTCACTATCGGTTGACGGTGATCTTGACCTACTGAACCAACAATCAATAGGGGTTATCCTGTCACAAATGACTACAAGCAAAGTTTTACGCAAGCGTAAAATAGCTACTGAGAGGAAATAGCATATATCTGGGTAGGGACTGGAAACGAAGTTTAACATAATAACATAACAAGTCGCGGGTGCTAAAAAAAATTGAAACAAATAATGTTGACGTAAACTCGCCACGACCGTTTTTTTCCTTACCAGACACATTCTTCCCGAGTTTTACCATCAATTGTTCCTACCAAACATTTTGAATCAAGGTGGGCGACCTCGCTTCTCTTTGTTCAAATACCTTGATTTGCCTTACATACTGATTACAATTCAACTATGGAGCATGACGTGCTAGAAGTACACATCAGCACAGAAATACAGGTGTTCACATGTAAGGGATGCGTGTGCGTTAGCGTGTGCATTACAACAGAGATAAACGTCTCACTGCTACCATGTGTAATTATAAGATTTCGTTATCAAAGTGAAAAACTGTTCATTGCTACCTTACCATTACATGTGCAATTATGAAAACCATATAGGCAGCGAACAAACCCATCGACTAGTGTATAACACGGCAGTATTTACGAGAATACCGCATTATAAATGGGTATTATTCCATAAAAAAGGTATTATTCCATTAAAATACAGATTTGCACTTATTCCATTCCAATACTTGCGGTTTTATTCCGTTTCACTTACGGTTTCATAAAATCGCGGACGTGAATATCCCGGAAATATTGCCGCATTCTACACTTTAGTAGACTGCTCTACGAAAACGTCATTTGAGGCAATAACACGGCAAGCTTTGAACATTGAAAAATATGTGTTTATACCATTCAAGTTTTTTAGACGGGTTCCGTAGGAATTACAGTTGTAATGCATGCTTATTGTCGGCTACATGATTCACAGTCTGTTAACCATAGACATATTCTAAACCCATATAAGAGTTATAACGTTTATAGACGGGGTGTTCACTCCTTCACAAGTTATCGAGCTGAAACACTTGTTATGCCCCCAGAAAGGGTTTCGGGGGCATACAGTAATCGCACCATCTGTCCGTCAAGCCGTCCGTAGTTCGTGTCCGGACTGTACCTTCAAAACCCCTGCATGGATTTTTATTAAATTGGCACAAGTGATCACCATAACAAGAAAATGTGTCGCGCGCAAAACCCAGGTCCGTACCTCAAAGGTCAAGGTCACACTTGCAGTTCATAGGTCAAAAACAGGTACGCAATTGCGTGTCCATACCCCAACGTCACAACCCCTGCAGGGATTTTTAAATAATTTGGCAAAAACGATCAACATAACAAGGTCGCGCGCAAAGCCCAGGTCGTCAAGGTCAAGGTCACACTTGGAGGACAAAAGTCAAATCGTCAAACAGTGACCTTTGACCTACTGACCACAACATAGAAGTGCATCAGTATATTACTAAAGACAATCAAATTGTAAAGCGTGAAGACAGTGGGTGCATTTCTTCACCAGTTATTGAGCAGAAATAACTTTTTTCATTATCGGATCAAAGTGACCTTGACCTTTGACCTCCTGAACCCAAATTCAATAGGAGTCATTCTCTCGACAAATTGATGAGCGGGAAAAAAACTGTAACACCGACAAAGACGGCGGATAGAGTGATCCTTTAGTGTAAGCTGTGCTACATACGCGACACAATATGTTAACATTTGATTAAGAAGAATACGAAGCGTTTATACATGTAACTATACATGTATCATATAGAGAATACTGATGCATCGTTACTGAAAATAGTACGTCACACATAATAGTACATCACACATAATAGTACGACAATAGTACGTCACACACACAATAGTACGACAATAGTACGTCACACACAATAGTACGTCACACATTACACATAATAGTACGTCACACACAATAGTACATCACACATAATAGTACGACAATAGTACGTCACACACACAATAGTACGACAATAGTACGTCACACACAATAGTACGTCACACATCACACATAATAGTACGTCACACACAATAGTACGACAATAGTACGTCACACACAAGAGTCCGTCACACACAAGAGTACGACAATAGTACGTCACACACAATAGTTCGTCACACACAATAGTACGGCAATAGTACGTCACACACAATAGTTCGTCACACACAATAAACATTTGTTTAAAAAATAACTATGATAAAAAAGCAAAGGTGCATACACTGTTTTATTTCCCCTATGAACCCAGAGCAATAGGACTAGCGGTGGTGTCATATGTGACTACCCAAAAAGGGGAGAGGCAGTTGCGCCACAGAGTCTGTATTGCGTTCTAGTTACGTTGCTTCCACAGTCCACTTGTGTTGTCACATCCAGGTTCTGGAAGCACGTGCGATTTCTATACTCGAGATTCTTCTCGCACGGGTACCAATTCGACCATTGTGAATATATCTCGTCTGTAAAAGAAAGTTTAATGAATAGAACTGCAAGTGGAAAACACGTTTCTTCTACAATGTTTTTGCCGTGTTTTTGTTTCTATGAGCTTTTTCTTAGGGGCGCTGTAAAACAAAAGATTAGTTGCGGGTTTGCTGTGGGAGACGTTCAACCTCCCACTTACAAAAATTGCATATTCAGCGTCACAAAACCTCAGATCCCGTAGGCCTATGTAAACGTTGTGGAATGACATAGGGATCTAGTTTAAAGGTTTTAAGACATAATAATCCACAAACATATCAAAGTTAACTATGACTACGCAGACGACATCTCACCATTTTCTATATCTAAGGATGCATAACAACTAGCATTCGTTAATTTTGCCGATGATTGTAACAAATAGAAGTCAATATTCAACTTTATTTGGTTAAAGCTACAGATGCTATACTTAAACTGATACAAACTCATAAATATGAATAAGTCACGGGTGAAGTAGTTTCAATTCGACGAACGTCCAAAAAGTCGGTATATAAGCCAAAAATCGATGCGTAAAACAACACCATTCCAGTTCATACCATCGAATAAGCAGGACGTCTTGCGGCTGTCAGGGCCAAGTGACCCCCGCAAGACGTGCCGCTGTCTGGAATCGTCCACATCGTACTGTGCAGAATACAAGCTGTACAAACAGTGTGGCAAGCCGCGTGGAGGTTATGTTGTAAATATGTTTTTATACTGTTTTTACCACGAGCGATGGGATTGACCTACTTGGGATTCTTCAAATCAATTATGCCCTGACTGGTTGAGACGCCTTCGAGCCGGCAATCGGATTGACCTAGTCACAATTCTGCAGGCAATCCGATTGGCCAAACTCTTCAAATTCTACAAATAATTTTCTTTGGAAAAGGTTAACCATCAACAGTAAACATCACTGGATTTCTTCAGTCAACTCTACTAATGCTATCTACTGTAATCTACTTTGGACGAGGCCGGGATGCTG